>VYZT01040144.1:0-51270 GCA_013400735.1 Pomatostomus ruficeps
AGATTTAGATTGGATGTAAGGAATACATTTTTTTATGGGAGGTCCTTGAAGCACTGGAATAGGTTGCCCAGAGAAGTTGTGGATGCCCCATCCCTGGAGGTGTTCAAGGCCAGACTGGATGGGGCCCTGAGCAACCCTATCTAATAAGAGATGACCCCTGGCAGAGGTGTTGAACCGGATGATTTTTAAGGGCTTTTTTTACCCAAACATTCTGTGACTCTGAAAGATCACTGATGCTTATGCAAGTTGTCCTTCAGGCTTTAGTACTCTCTAAGTGAAGCCTGTATTTCCACTCTGCAGGATGACCTGGAAAACTGCCCTCCTGCAGGGACAGGGGTTTGCAAGCCTCCCTCACACACTGTCCTCAGTACCCCCCACACAGAAGGCATCTCAGCTCACAGGGGGAAGATACACTTTAGTGGATGGAGTTTGTTCTCTGCTCCTCATGCTAAAACCACACCTTGTAAAGTGAAGTTACTGCAAAGGCAACAAACACTTCCATCAGATCCATGGACTTGGTGCTTCTCTTCTACCCTAGTGAAACCTCTTCTGAGGCATTGAGCAGCATCCATTGAAATATTTTTGATGTTTGCAAAGGGACAAAGTCACTGTTAAGTGCCAAACAAGACAGTGGGTTTGGGTCCTTTTGCTGTGTACTTCTTCCTTCTTCTGTTCAATTTGTCTCGTGAATTCCCACCTGTAACTGCTCAAACCTTTCTCCGCTGACTTACACCTGGTTGGAATTTGACCTGTACTAACAGCTGCTTTTTTAACCGGACTGTGAAATGTGCAACTCTCTTCTCAACTGACTACAAAATCCTGGATGTACAGCCTGACAATAGGGGTGCAATGTCCCCTCCCAGACCCAGCATCCTGCCACTAAGTGAGAGGTGCATCTGTCTCCCTCAGAGCACTTCTTTCAAATTTACCTGGATAAATACTCAAAGTACAGGAGCAGCAGTCATTGTCTATACAAAATCTTTACATTTACGAAGGTATTTTGTTTACATTAACTGAAGTAGAATGTTTTCCTGCAGTCAGTTGAGGAAAGAGAGGCACTCCTGCTCTGATTCAATCTTCAGACCAGTAAAAAAAGAAGTAATGTAATTCTGCTTATCATTTTGGCACCAGAGGAGTGGCGATACAATGGCTGAGCCCAATGAAGTCAGTAGTGATCCTAGAAGCCATTTGGTCTATTGATTTTAAATGGGCTTAAAATATCTTTTTGAAAGGGCCTTCTGGATCACTTACTAAGCAGAGCCAAATTGGACAGGCCTGCCTGTGCTATTACTTGCAGCAGTCTTGAAGTCTAGTGCCAGGCATTTCAAGTTTAACAGTTAAATAACATAATATATGCCTGAAATATGTCACTGAATTTATACAGAATAATTTGTGATCTTAAGCACTGCCACATTACTACACTTGTAATTACTACACTACTATTGCTTTGGTACATGGTAGTACTTTCCATAAACGTAGCTGAAAGCCAGAGCTCCAAATTAACCAGCTCAATGAGAATAAAAATTGCAAAATCAATCTGACGTTTGCTGGCTAGACTTACTGAATCTCTGAATTTTTGGAAACAATCACTTAATAAACTGGGAATAGTTTTCTTCTTGACTTTCAACATTCAATTAACGCATGGACAGAGGGATTTCTGTGTACTTGTTGATGCTCATTGAAAAGATAGATCTGAATTGTCCTGTATTTCCTAAAGAGATTTGCATTTGTTCTTGACTTGGACTTGAAGTCAGAATCAAGCTCCATTTAAATATCCTAACTCCTGGAAAGTTTAGAAATACTCAGTTGAACTTTGTGCATTAACAATTTTTGCTACTGCACATTGGTCTTTTTCTCTTATTATTTTCAGGGATGATCACAATCTGTAAGAATGGCAATAGTTTAAGAGAATGAAGTCAAAATAATTCATGTGCAATTTTATAATCTACATAAATATGAGAGATTCCAGCAAATGTGTGGTGAAAACATACAGTAGCAAGGAATCTATGCCTTAAATACTTTGACATATAGGAAGATTTTGTTTTTGCCTGGCCTGAAAAGTGGGGTTTTGGATAGTTTTGAGGCAACCAAAAAAAATTATATACCTTAATCATACCAGAAAAAAAGGTTAGATATCTGAAGAATTCTTCTGACTCTAAGTAGCTTCTAACTTAATCTGCAGTTCTGCAGCTCGTAAGTACTCAACACAAGTCCCCAAAATAAGAATTTAAAAACTTTGCTCAGAAGAGGTAGGAGCTATCACTCACAGCTCATAACTAAGTCAACAGTGGTATTGACCAAAAAGTCAGACCAAGATATTGGCCTGATTTTTTATTTATTTTTCTTGAAACTTGTCAGTAGAGACATCATCTGAATGATGATGAATAAGATTGTTTTATCTGAGTTCTATCACCTGTGGGCAACCCTACCACTCTGGTGCAACCTGTGGCTGATTTTCTTGCCATGGTGTTACCTGGAACATTCCTTGGACCATGGCTCCAGTTCCGTGACAGAGTTCCTGGGAATTTAATACTTGTGGATTCCTAGACATGAATTGGACACTTAATAAGAACACTAATAAGTGCTATATGAGAAGTACCTTAGTTCAGCCTCTCTTCTTTCATGTCAGGAATAAAATTAGAAAAAATAGTAGATCTGCAGATTCCATAAAAAAGTGTTACTTACATACCACATATCATAAAATTCATTTATGTTCTTCAAATATGTTTAGGATTATTTAGATAGTAACCACGTTACAATCTTAAAATACTCAGAGGTTTCACTTTGCATTGTGAGATCAATAAAAATTAATGATGTTTGGTGCCACTATAGCCCAGAAGCTTTTGAGACATAATCATCATTAAAAAAGGAAGTCAGACATTTACTGAAGGAAGTTTATTAAAACTGCCATATCTTACTAAAGCAGTTTGCTTATCAGCTTCTCACCAAGCTTTTAATTTTCTAGAACAAACAAATATATCCATTGCACAATTAATTTTGCTTTGGCCATTTTAAATGGCAAGACTAAAACCCAGGTTCAAAAAGAAATCATTTGCAACTTTAACTACAGAGAGTGTATCATTAGAGTGTCCTTTAGGCAAAAGAGTCTGCCTTATATCAGCATGATGTATGATGTTAAATTGTTGGATTTCAGTTCACAGGAGAAGGTATTTCTCATTGCAATGATGGGCCCTGAGACAAATGGGACTTCAGTACGTGTTTCATTAATTCTCCCTAGTAATAACGTGAAACAGATAAAATAAAACTCCATTATAACTGGTAGAGTGGGATCTTCATGTTAAATTACCCCTTTACACATTAACTGGAGGAGAAACAAGATAGCGTGATGACTTCATTTAGAAGTGCTTATTGCTATCCAAAGCTTGTCTCATAGCTGCTAATTCTTATGTCGCTGTTGTTCTTGGAGTGACACTTGACCACTGCTATCTGCTACATGTTGAAAATGCACATTCTCTGAGGACAGCTTTGGCCTACATGGGGTTTATGTCTGGGCTTTTTTTTTTTCCTTTTTAAATCTATATCCAGGCATCAATGTATCATTTTCTTTACCCCCCGCTGTTTTTAAATGCACACCCCTGTATCCTCTGCATTGCAGACAATTGCTGTAGATCTTATTGATTTTAGCTGATGCTGGTGGATTGGTTTGCCTCGGTTCCCAGTAAAAATGAGAGAAATGTCACCCACACCCTGCAAAATACTTGTCAAAACATCTCTACAAAGGAAGAACAACTTTTATATCAGCAGTAATATCAGAAAATACATTCTTCTTCTTTTTTGTCTTTTTGTTGTTGCCTCAGTTTTTGTTATCCTTCTTACCCAGTTTCATATGAGTTTCTTAATATGACAAGCCATGCCTAGCACTGAAGAAGTCTGCATTTCAAGTAGTCTGCTGTTTAAAATGTTAAAGTTTTAAGCCTTTTGGTCAGACTGGCTTTAGCAATTTTCTTGGGGGTCTGCTGCAGCTGCTCATATCTTCAATTGGGAAAACCACTGATAACAGCTATAGCAAAGTATCTTTTAAAAACTCAGCCAAATTATTCTCAAGGTAGAGGTACTATACATACTTGTGCTGGACATCTGCTTTACCTTGAACTAGAGTCAAAAGAACAGTTTCATTTACTCACAGTCTTCATTTTAGATGCTGTTTATCCTTGAAGAAATGAGCAATGTGGGAAGTATGATGTTTCTCAGCATGTAAGACCGAATCAGACTGATCAGCCAATTTCTTTCCATAAGAGCAGACACATACATTTTAATTTTCTTTCCCAGTAGACCGTGCAAAATGCATTATTTTTTTTTCAGATACATCTAACTCGTAAGTGACCACAAAAATCTCTGCCACACTCAATGTAACTAGCACCTGACTCATGTCAGATATATGGGGCAGAATGCACTTTTCAAAATCCTCTTTAAGCAGTTGGCTAAAACTAATCTCTTTTTTCTTTTTTCTCCTTTTCCTTCTAGGTGCTAAAAAAGTACCTCTGTGCATGTCAAGCCACCCTACTGTGAGTAAGTGGATATCAGCTCAGGCCTAAGGTCTCAGAATGAACACACATATCCCTGAGGGGCCTCTGGGACCTGATCTGCAAAGTTTCTCAGACCATATCGGGTGCTGACAGAAACAAACACCCTGCAGGACACATTTGTCACAGTACTGTCTCCCTTTTACACTCCCTTGTCTGTTTGAAGTGGGACAAATTCTCTTTTCAGACTTAAGAGGTCAAATCTCCCTCTCCTAGCCACAACAGGTAGCTATTCCTGAAGGTAGAATGAGGATGGAGGATGATATCCTAATGTTCCCCACTGAAACAGTCTCACCATAAGAAACCTACTCAAATTTCTATAGACTACAGTGTTAATAACATTAAGTAAAATTATGTCTGGGGGATTCACTTGGAAGCAGACTTTTGTCCTGGTTTACTACTTGAAAACTATTTGTGTATTTTTTAATTAAATATGAATCAATTCTAGGAACAAAAACAAGACCCAAAACCATCAATGGGTCATTTTGAGTTGAGTGCCTACTAGTCAAATTATTTTTAAAATAATAATAACATTATAAACCTTTTCTTTCTGGCCCAGTGAGCTCTGAGAGGGAGCTGTCTTCCTACATGTAAAAAGGATCCCTCAAGGCTGTGAAACCCTCACTGTTACAGTATTTTCAAGTGAGATGAGAAAAGCTGGATCAAATCTAAGGCAAAAAAACCAAATGGGAATGGTCTCATTGTCTCAGATCTGTATTTATGGAGGTGTACATATGCAAAGCTGTGTGGCACCACATTCCAACGTGCACTGATTGAGCTGGAAGGAAGGTAAGAGTTGGTCTCTGGGAACCTGTCAATGTGCCAGGACAGTGGTCATGAGCTGCACCTTTCTTCCTCCAGCCCTGCTGCATACTTTGTGTGGATAAAGTATTTGTTGCATGGTAGATTCCAGAAAAAACTGTGGGCACCTCTTCCCAGGCTTGAAACAAAAAGGACAAGAGTGATCTGTAAAGCCATGTGAGACATCTGAAACCAAAAAAGAGGACCAAGACCTAAGTGTCCTTGTTGTCAGCTGTTTCTAGCCAGCTCTAACTGGTTTTGCTTAGCATCATAATTGTTTTGGTTTTGTTCTGATGAAATATTTGAAAGGAAATTAGATGTTCTCTGAAAAAAAGATTAACTAATTCTCTTTTGGGGGGAGTTTTAACGTTTGACCAAGGGGTTTGGAAGCTGAAATAAAACAGTTTCGACAAAAGAATGTGATGACTCTCTGTAACTGCTAAGTTACAAAACCTTTTACCTACCTGTCTTAAATTTCTTTCATTATGAGAGAGAACGAATTCAGCAGCACCCAGTGTCCCTGTGGCACAGTGAGATTTCAGGAATCATTGCCAGTTCAGCAAACAACTCCTGGCATTTCAATAGCTTGGTTAGCAATTCCACAGCACTTACAGAAAAAGGGTAAGTCTGAATAAGCTGATTTGTGAGCTTCAAGTCAGCCACCAACGATATAAAGAAGCTCTGAATCTCAGATGCTGTTTGATTTGAATGAAAATTATCACAAAATCACTTTTTAGTTGCAGGACACAAGTCTGCCCAGTGAGAGTGATTAAAATAATAGCAAATTTTTCTCCTTTTTGTCTTTCCTATCCTTGTCTTCAGTGTATTTGGCATGAAAAAGCCCTGTACAGTCTTAGGAAAATGTCCCTGCCAGCACTTGATAATGTGTCTGCTCCACTAAGGAATCTCGCATCTCCTCCAGTGGCAGAATTGCTCACAGTGTGGTGTCTGCCTCTTCCTCCCTCAGCTTCAGAAGTTTTTCCCATCAACAAACCCTTACTATCTCCCCAGGAAAGAGCAATCTCACATGTCTGGGGAGCTCCTCCTGAGGGTGAGAGCCACACAAAGGTGAGCTGGGGTCTCCCCTTGCTGCCCAGACACCACCATGTTACCAGAGCAGATCATAAACTGTGCCTAGGATAAAACTCCAACAAAAAGTAGAATACTATCCATTACTCTTGAAATAGTGATGATGCACAAGCTTGAGTTAGCAATCCTTAATTGTCCCCTAGGATTCAACTTGAACTTTTAAGATAAGCTTAAAAGCAGCTAGTTGTTTAAAATAAATAACAATTTACTGTTATTTTGAGCCTGAGTTGAAGCCGTTCCTCATTATATAATGCTGACCTGCCCTTTATGTGCAAAGGTTTCACTTTTTGGCTGAAATGTGAAGTCAGCACAACTTTCTTCCCTAATGCTCTTCAAGTCCTTGGTTCATTCATTAATTCCTTAATGCTCAAGTGTTACTCCTTTAAAAGTAAGGGGTTTGCTGCAGTCTCCTGGACAAACACCAATCTGGCGTTTGGAAAATTTTGCCCAACTCCACCGGAGTTTCTCCGTGACAAAAGTGGTTCCTTGCTGCCTCCAGCCGCTGCATGGTGCCCTCCCCTGGGGCTCACAGCGGGCGGCTCCCCGGGGCTGCTGGTAATTCCTCCCAGCAATGTAAATTTACAGCACCGGTGGAAACGTGTGTGTGTGTCTGCAGAAGATACAACTTCTAAAAGGTTGTCTTGAAGTAAGAGAGATCTGACAGAGCCAGTAAATCCTACTGCAAATTAGTTTTATGGAAGTAGAAGGGAAAAAAATTGGCTTTAATATGTACAGAAAGTTCCAAGGAAAGATATTCAGTCCTGACACAATTACCTTTTGGCTGACCTTTGCTAGATTTTGGAGAATGAATATTAATGAATCTCCAGCACAAAAGTAATTTAATGAGAGGAACTTACTTAACACAGTATTTTGGCCACTGGAATGCTACTTCCTAGTTACCTAATAAACCTATTTGCTACATTTTAGAGTAAGAGCACAAATGTACATTTAATATTAACATTATAATGGCGTTTTTGTTTCATATCATGATAAATTGGGAGCTTCAAATTGAAATAGACTTATGAAAGATTAAAAATATTCCATTCAAACACCAATATAGGTTTTCATCAGATTTGGTTTACAAATATTGTACGCTGTGACCTTTATACTTTCTCATATTAGTTTCATTTTCTCACTCAAAAAATCAAAATCATAGTATCCCCAAATCATTTTCCACTCAAGATATAATTAGATGATTTTGTTGTTTAAGTAGGAAGTATCATTAATAATTTCTGCCATGTTTTCATTATATATCTTTTATGTTTTAATTGCAAGAAGAACTAAGAGTTTATGGTTTAATTGAACCTAATGTTGATTTCACTCTGTTACAAAATCAGTGACAGTGAAGAGCAAGATGTCTAGAAGGAGGCATCAGTTATTGTGTTTAAACAACAGAACTGATCCAAAGCACACAGACTAAATTAGGAGTGTCCTGCTGACTTCAAGAGGCCTTGAGAAGCCAATCTATAGCATCAATCAGAATTGGGAAGGAATAGCCAGATTAGTTGCTGAATCAAGAAATATCATTTAAAACATGCTTAGATGATTACAGAAAAGACAAACAATGCCAAGGAATTTGGTAGATTTTGATGACTTGTGTTCCTGTGCTAGGAAAAAACCCTTCCGCTTGTTTTATTTTGTTGATTTTAGAAAAAAAAATCTTTAAAATTGGAATAAATTTGCTTATGCTACACGGAGAAAAGTGTAGGATTTAAAAGCCATTTTACAAGAAATGTATTGGAATTGCTGTGGGTTTAAAACAGTGGATACATTGTAGTACTGCAGACAAAATAGTGATTTATACTGACTGTTCAGATAAGATCCTTTTTCATGGCATTTGCTCGTGTATCCTCATATCCTCTCAGAACAATTTCAGGTTACTTTGCAGGATCAAAACTGAATTTATTCTTATCAAATAGATTGCATTAGAGTATTATAACTGAAAACAAAAACAAGCTTTTTAATCTACTGTAAAATAACATGTAAGCCACTCATGAATCTATATGAAATTGGAAAAAAAAAAAGAAAACAGATATTTTCATCTTAAATCCAAGAATATTTTATGACATCTCAGGTGAAAATTTTGGTGCAATAACCTGCTGAATGATACTAGCTATCTTCATCTGCTCAATACTATTCAATGCTATTATTTTCTTATTTTAAACGTGTGATTTCATGTGGCTGACATCTGCAGATTGCAGATCTGTGAAGAGTGCAGATCTGTGAACAGATGAATAATTGCAGAATATAACTCTGTTTTGCTGGGTTTCAGTGTTATGCAAAAAATATTCCAAACAACATAAGCAGCTTCACATCTGCTCTCAGTCGGAAGCACAGCCTCATGGTCAGGCAGCACAGCACACAACTTGCTTTAGCCAAACAGTGCACTCACAGAAAGCACATATTTTTTGGAAGTTTGTACAAATATGTTGACTTTTACTCTTCAGGGAAGATTAATAAGAGCCTATATTTTGAAATCATATTTGCCTGATATATATTTTGTCCCCCTTCTTTTTTCAGACTGCTTGTATGATTCCCAGCTCTATGTTGAACAATCTCATCATCTTGTTGCTCATAATTTTCATATAACATCACTATTCATGGCAGCAATCCTGTAACTGATATGAGGAAACAGAAAATAATACAGTGAATTCAGCGCCCTAAGAAGTACAAGATGCATATTCGGAAAGTTCGCCTTCGTGTGGGTTCCTGAGATAATGTTATGTAATTTTTATTACCAGCATATTTTGTTGTGTTTCTCCTCAAGGAAGGATGATCATCATTCAGGACAGGGCCTTGGAGGGTGCCAGTACTGCTGGGGCAAAGCCCAGGATTCTCCACCTCAGCCTGCTCCAACGAGAGACTGAGGGCATCAGTGCACATAACCACTGCCAGTGATCTGGAGATCCTTAAATGGACATCGTGAGTTCCTTGCCTTTATAGAAAACAACACTTTCTACGGGAGTGTCTTAGATCCTTAGATTCAGGAAATTAACACAAACATTAGCTCTACATGACAAATTAAAATGAGAGAATAAATAAACCAGTACGGCTCCCTCAGTTTCTAGGCAAGGATCCAGACTATGGAAGTGCTTATCAAGACATTCCAGTGTAGCTAGGAAGTGCTGCAGGAACGGCGGTTGCTGCCCCGTTTACCTGGATCATAGCCTGGCAGCTCTCCTAAAACTGGCTTACTAAGCTGAGAAAATGACAGAGAAGTTTACAAGTGATTGATAAGATTGACAGTAGGGATCTTGACAATCAGATCACTTTAGTCGCAGTCTTCATAAAAAAAAGAATGGTCTGAGACATAATGTTCTATCTGATAATAAACAAATTATAATAATTTCAGCGATTTCCAAAAGACCGGTTCAAATTCTGTACAGCTTTTAACTGTGGATACAAAAGCATTTGATACAGGCAAAAGAATAAAAAAGAGTTTAAAAATGTTTCATTAAAAGCAAAATGAAAAGATAAAATCCTTCTGGACAAAAATGATAATGCGGAGTAAGAAATACAAGCAAGGGAGAAGAGAAGTTGAAGGTAATTTTCTGAATTAATTAAATATAAAGGCAGTGTGAGGGGGAAAGATTCTAACAGACTCAGTCAGTATGATTTCATGGGGGATATAATCCCAAATGCTGTGGTTTATCACCTGGTATTGCTGGACTAAATATAAAAAAAGAGGACCTTTACTTTTTAGACAGCTCAGTTTGTGAGAGGGGCAGCTTAAAGGAGAGTTGCACTTCTGCTTCAAAACACTCATGACTAGAGGACTTACCTTTCAAGACTAAATTTTTTCCTGTCACTGAAAGGAAAAATAATGCTTCCTAATGGGACTTGTTCAACTGACCCTTCGTCACCTCAGTGGAACCATTTTGCTCAGTGAGATGGTGCTGGAAGAAAGCTGTGGTTTGTGAGCGAAAAAGTGTTGCCTGTGAAAATGTGTTGGACCCAGATTTATCCCATAGCTTGGGTTGTCAAAAGAAGTAGTTTGAACAAAAAGCCTCAAGCAGCAAATATCAGAGCATCATGACAGTGAGCAGAAATAGCATGGCTCAGAGTAATATCCCCAGTTTAGTTGTAGCTAAGCTTTGAGTTTTATTCATTTTTTTGTACTGCCAGACTGAAACAAGGAGAAAGTTTTGGAGACTGTCATTAGGTAAGAACCTACAGCAAGCTTTTCAAAAGGTTATATACCATTATGACACCAAAATCAGAACTTTTCTAAGCAGATATACTTGGATTTAATTTTTTATGTGGAGTGGATTTCAGTGAAACTGAGAAGGAGTACTTAGTTTCACATATTTCAACTTACAGTTGTCTAAGAACTGAAGTGATCAGTCAGTAAGGAGTCAGTTTTTTCTTCAGGAGTCACAACTCTTTACTAATATCATCATCTCAGAAACTAATCCTCCTTCAAGAACTGATGCTAACCTGAGATCAAGATGGAGAACAGATTCTCTTAGTACATGCACAGCTCCTGCTCCAGGGGTCACTGTACTCTCTGCACAATTTAGAACACAGTGACACAGGAATATAAAAACTTCTTTATTAAAAAAAATAAGAAGTTTGGAATTATGTTGAAAGAGGTGACATGGAGATAACAGCAGTTTCACAGTGTGCACTTAAGAATAGGGATCTCAGAAACAGTATCTCAGAACAAGGTGTGCAACCACTGCAGTGGCTGTAATGCATTCTAGCATAAGTGGTTCAAATTTCTTCTTCTGAAGCTCTTTCAACTTGTGGAAGTATTCATGAAGCAGGAAAATTCATAAGTTGAGAATGATGTAACAGGTTACTCACACATTTATTGAGAAGGTAGAACAAGCAGCTGTCAGTTCCTATTAAAATAATTACACAAAGCAGAATGTCTGCAGTCGAAAGACTGAGTAAAGGTACACCCACACAATGTGACATCTAGAACATGCATCAGGCAGGCAGAAGGTGAAGAAGTGATGTTTCTTGAGGGAGCATTTGAATGTGAGCCTCCCACATGTTGTGTAAATGTCCTAACTACTCACTGAGGGCAATGTTCCTGGCCAGTTTTGCAACTTGTGCTTAAAGTTTAGCGCCATACTTCTATTGTTTACTTTTGTTAGCACAATCTCTACTGGAAACAAAATATTGTGCTTGACATGGAATTAAATGTTTCCTTGATCCAGAATGACTGTTTTTCAGTCTTTCATTGCTATGAGAAAAACTTTAAAAATAAATAAATCTACTACAAAAAGAAAACAAGAAAAACCCCTCCAATTCAGGCAATACTTTTCATGTTTGGCTCAGGCACCAATCAAAAGATAACCTATTGCACAGTCTCAAGAGAGATCAGTTTTCCTATAAGGAACCAGTATGACATGAGCTGTCAGTAACTCACAGAAGAGCTCTAAGAACTGCAACAGTACAGAGGGGGAGCGACAGATCCAGCATCCTGCCATGGATCCAAAGTCAATGCCACAGCAGACAGCCTGGCAGTGTCACCAGGCACTGGCAGGGTCAGCTTCACAAGCCAGCAGCAGCCCAGCAGCAGCAATGAGCACAGCAAGGACGGATGAGTGAGCAGGAAACAGAAGAAAATAGTAGTTTAAACTTTTAAAACCCCACTGTTTTTTCCAAAGTAAAGCCAGAAGACAGTGAGCTGCTTACTAACATGGCAGGCAAGGGGAATATTTTTAAGGTCATCACCTCCCTGAATTGCAGATGTCTTAGGGCCAGTGAAACAATATCAATTGTTTCCAATTTGGGAAGCCCAATATCACCTCCTTTGATAGTCCAGAATAATTGATGATGATAGAAAACCACTGATACCAAAACTTTCCTGAACAAGTTGTTAATATTTGTGACAGATTTCTACACCAGTATTGTCCAAAAGTGTCCATCTACTTTACAGAGACATTCCTGAGCTCTTTGGAAGAGACTGCCAAGGGCAAAACCACAAATGACTGTACAGATTCTAGAGCAAACACGGATAAATTCCTACTTCTGTTTGTGATTGCCCAGGAAGCATCACATATCTCCCTGTCATATAGACAAGTATCTCCAGAAATCCATAAGGACCATGCCTAGGAATCAGGCTGATTTAGAGTTTTCCCCAACATTTTCTTTGCTAGAGAAAAAGAGCTTGATACAAAAAATTACTACAAGATTTGGCCCTAAAATCTCTCAATAGCCAAACAACCTCACATTTGACTTCACAATCTAAGAAATCATATCAAAGAGGGACTATTTTCTCTCTCTTTCCTGCCATTTTCCTCCCCCTCTTTCCTTGGAAGCTTCAGAAAAATAGGAGCTTTAATAAAATAAGAGGGACTGCATGAAATATTGCTGGACTTGGGATTACTTTGTGCCCTTAATAACAGAGTTTATGCAGGTAAAGATTCATTCTAGAGATAAAAGCAATTAAAATACAATTCCATGTTCAATATTATTAGTTCAGCATTTTAGTAAACATTAAGATTCCATAATGAGTCCTAACATTGAACTATTTTTATTCCCTGCATAATCTAATTTCATTAATGTATCTGCAAAATGCAGGAAATACATTATGCTGTTGTTATTGAATGTGAAAATACATTCAGCAGTGTGCAGACGGAAACTTGTTTGTATATATTTCTGGGGCAAAGTGAAAGGTAGGTGGAGAATGAATATAATGAAAGACCTGATACAAGCTTGGACTGCTGATCTTTTTAACGGAAATTTTTTTAATAGAAGAGCACAAACACGTATTTTTAAAAGCTGGATGAACAAATAGGAATAGCTCTGGGCAGATCTAATCTGCATGGCTTGCACTTACAGTATGCATTAAAGAATTCAAGCTGACATTGACCTTGGCAGCACTTACAAAGGAAGAATTCTCACAAGGATGAACATGTCATGAGCCGTGTCTTCAGTTTTGTGAGCAGTCTTGAAATTTTTTTCAAATGTTCATTTCTCATGGTTCCAGTCTTTGTACCCTATAATTATTTGCAAGCAATAACATGCTAAATGTATGGGATAAAGGAAGAGCAGTGTAGTGTGACATGCAAACTTGCTTCAAGCTTTCATCGTCTTTTAAAAAAGATCTTCTTCTGGAAAATGTCAATAGAGATGCCCTTCTGAAAATATGTCAAAACATATTTTCCTACATCTTTCCCCTATCCAAAAAGGGTTTTTTACATATATATTGATAATGATAGGCATTTTTAAAAACAAATAATAAAATAGACATGTAAAACAGAAACATGCTTGCAAAAAAGAAAATGAGCATAGAAATATTCACAAACACTTACTTCATTTTAATTCTCACAGCCCACTCCTTATGACTGTGGGTCCAAAATCAGTATCTTCTTAGAATTGCCTTGGCCATCACACTCCACAGGTCCCCGGGAAATGAAGATTTCTAACACTGCGGTTTTTTAGAACAATTCCTGCTCACCATCACAAAGTTGGGCGACTCAGCACTTCCAGAGTTCTCACAGGCTTACAGAAATGTGGGGAGGGAAGCACAGTGAGACCATTCCACACACAGCCATGGCCTCTGTCACAATGAAAATACTGGACAAGAGCAGTAGTTCACCCCAGCTGCTCAGTGATAGTGCACATCTGGGGCACAAGCAAGGTAACTTCACAACTTTGGCAAGCACAAGCAGGCAAGTTTTGCTGGAACTAGGCTGATTGTGAGAAAGTCCAGCTCAATTTGCTTTCTACCATAGTGGCAGAACCTCAGAAAATTCCAGCAAAAAAGCAGTTATGGAGAGGGAAGAAAGTGAGGCAGGAAGAAAGTGAGGCACAAAGAAGAACAAGTTGATATGCAGGATAAGGCATACAAAGAGCTGGCTCAAATGGCACATAAAACATTATTCATTTTCTCAAGGAAAAGTTTTCTCCAAAAAGTGTGAGAATATTTGGAATGGATAAGAATGAAACTCAAGATTCAGCTCCAGACTAATCTATAGGACACTGCCTTTGCCATGGACAGTTACCTACCTGTTGCATATATGTAATCCATTGTTGCCCTGACTTTGCAGTGTTCAGTGTTTTCTTGTTAGACTTTCTTTCTCATGGCCATGACTTGTTTTCTCTCTATTATCTATGTTTTCCTAAATTGTATCTGTGTTTACGAATTCCGGTATACCGGATGGAGAAATATGATTGACAAATACTTTGACCAAGTGGATTATAGGAGGTGGTGATTTCTACCTCCAATCCACGGTGATGTGTGAAAACATATAAATAAAGTCGGAGGGCTCTGCTCTCTCTTCTTCCTGCTCTCTCTCCTGCTGCGTCTGTGTGTGTTCTTTGTGTGGCTCTCCTTCGGGCCCTCGGCCTAGCAGGCCTGCCTGGGGAGTGCCATAATCCATCGCTTCACTCATGAATCTATCAACATCTCTCTCCAAATAAGCAGAAATATTTTAAAATTGAAAGATTTGTCTACCATGTAGAAATAAACCAAAGATTTCCCTCTTTAAAAACATTTATTTTTCATTTTGCCTCCTTTAAATATCATAGTGACACACAATAACGGAAGGTACATTTCCAGACTGAAAAAAACTAATTGTAAAACCTCTGGGACAGAAACTAAGTCTTTGTTGCAAGATTTTGCAGTAAACAGTGAGTTGTGAATAGAGATCCTGGATGCTGTTTGAATACAAACCTAAGAATAAGAGAATTTCAATGCTAGAGAGCACTTTAAGCAGCTAACTCTTCCACCCTTAGCTCCAAGTAACAGATAAAAGAGATTTTGCAGCTTTTGCAGTGTGTTGAGAACACTGACTGTGGCACAAGCTTCCTCTAAGTCTCCTCACTGATCAATGGAGGAAGACAGTTCTGTCCCAAAGGCAATTCACGTTGCCTTAGGGCCTGCATTACTTTGCAGTCTGGGCTTTCCCAGGCCAATTCCATCCGTTTCCCATTTCTCCACACACAGCCATAACCTCTGTTACAATTTCTGAAATCTATCATTGCCTGTATATTGAGTTACAGGCTCCAAAATGTCATTGGTAATAAGAATATATTGTGATTATACTTTAAACATGGCAGGTTATACATGTGCATATACTTATATATACATACATATATTTATATCTCCATGCTGATGCACCTATTTTTCACATTTGTTTGGTAAGCTTTGCATATTTTTGCATATTTAAGCTCTGCCAGAAAGTGCTTTAACAGAGAATTATTCTATGCATCTTCCTTAGTGATGGGAAAATTTTAAATAATGGAGGACACCCTTCTATCGTAGCATTGACTCAGACCAAATATCAAATGGTAGCATATATTTTATAAAATAATCTTCTTTTATTTTTATTACCTTATCAGATGATGATAAACTAATTATGCTCATGAAATTAACCATAACTTGTTAAATTGCTGCCTTTCATGTAGGCAACTATCAACCTTTCATCTACCACACAGACTGTCAATGGACAAATGTTGAAACCAGCACCCTTATTTACATTTTCACCTGAACCACTTCTGACAGAACTAATTTTAAACAAAATTAACTTTTCTTTTTCCCAGATAATTTTAAAATGTACTTATCGTTTACCTGACATTCTGTTTAGAAATGCTCTACCTCTGGCTCAGCAGGAACACAGCAGGTAAAGTGACCTCAGTGGTTTGGCTAGGTGCAAAAACAGGTATGTTCTCTAGTGGTGTGTGGGAATAACATGATGACATCTCCATGCTGGGAGCAGAGAATTAAAATCCCAACTGAGTGCAAGCTGTAGGAGCAAAAGTGGTGCTCCTCCCTAACTACATAAAACTTCTTGGTAAAGTATATTCACAGAATGCCTTGGCACCATGTTCCTTAATGCAGAATGTTTTGATAGATACAGTCATTCGAACCCTTTCTCCAAAGCCTTTCCTGGAATTTGTCATCTTTTTTTGGTTTGGACACTGTCTTCCAAAAGTAGAAGGAGTGACAGGACTTCATTACCTGTTTCAATTCAATTTCCTGACAGAGAAAATAGCTATACTTCTATATACAGGTGCTGTTATTAAACTGGATTTTAACAATCTTGCATTTGTTCACTCATTAATCACCCACATTTATCCAAAATACACTGAGAAGAGCAGTTTAAGCTTTGTATCCAGTCATTCAAAAGGCAGACGAAAAAAATACATTCAATTACTATTTATTTAAAAATCACATGTATTTGTAGATATAATGGAATTCAAGGCTTTCAGTAAGCTATAATTGAATCCTTTTGTATTAAACAAGCCCCAGCTATATCTATTGTTCTAGCAGCTGATATAAAATGATTCAGAAATTATATTTAAGCTTTTCTGCATAATTATTAAAGTATAATGACACTTAACATCTGCATTTCTCTTACAGTCAGCATTAGTAAGCTTAGCTAACCCAAAAAACATCACCAGATACTGAGTTTACGATGAAAAAATTCAAAATCATATTGCTTCAATCCGATATGGAAACACAAATGGCGGGATCTGTGCTTGGCATTTTCCCCTGCAGCTCCCAAAGTCCATGGAATGGTGCCAGCTTCCATCGCTGCCCTGCACAGCTGAGTGCCCTTGTGCTGCTCCCCAGCAGAAGGAGGTACCTGAGCTCTCCCAGCTGACAGTGGCTGGGGAGGCTGAAGCTGGCAGAAGGCCAGGCAGCATTCCCAGTGCCAACCCTGCCTCTGTTATTTAAGACGAGGGCATGTTGTTAGCAGCTCTCCAGCTGAATGAGCAGTCAGACACAAAGTTTACATAATATCTCAGCTGGACTATTCTACTTCTCTGCATGGTCCAATTTCTGTTGTTTCGTTTGACTTATTGCCTGGTTTTTTGTGTTTGGGTATTTTCAAGTATCTTTTCCAGGATATCTGGGGACATTCTTGCACAAACTCTGCCGTTAAACAAAAGGAAGTTTGCTACTGAATATAAATTCAGCGCATTAAGATTTTTTCTCTTGTCCTGAAAAATAGCCTGTGTAGTACCTCTGTCTTCTGCAGACAAGACCATTGTAATATTTTCTTATAAAAACACCAGGTAAAGAGACATATTTTAAAAACAGGTGAGTTCTTTGATTTAAAAATAGACAAAGATGTTTTTCAGTGGCAGGATGATTTACTGTATCAACAATGTTGGGGTCATTTAATGGAATCTTTACGTGGTATTAATGCCTGCAGATTTTAGACTAATCTGAGATTCCAGGCATCCTAAAGTTTAGTGTAAGATAGAATAAACTTGCCTAGGTATTTCAAGGACAATTTTATTCTTTAGTTTCAGAATTACGTACGTGAATGTTCATTACAAGTACCCTTTGGTGGGACCACATCATCTCCATACATTACTTTGTATTGATGTAACTGATTTCAGAATGGCAAAGGCCATTTTCATGGGTCTATTGGACACTATTAACTGGGAATCACAGTTATGAAACCTCCATAGTAGGCATTTAAGGCCCTGACCCTTGGACATTACAAACCTGGATCCATCTCTGGTGTGGAAGCTGGGGGTAGACACAGGTGCTCTGGTTGCCATCCTTGCCCTGATCTGTAAAGTTCTGTGGTTTGTGGCTTTTTAAAGTGCTTTAGACCTGGTATCACCATGCTCTGAACAGTGGGAGCACAGGTGTGCTAGGACAGAACTTATATGCCTATTTCCAAGCCATGACCATCAGAGCTGCCTCACAGTTATTAAAATTGCAATGTTTTAATTGTATTCCCTATGTCATTAGTGATCACAGGCCAATGCCAGAAGAGGATATAGGAAAATGACCCTATGGGGTAAAGATATCTCTCTGTGGGGGATGACAAAGAGAAGCTTTCCCAAAGAATTCATAGAATGTGTTGTAAATACAGAAGTATCAGTCCCAAATTGTAAGAAATCCTCCTACTTTAAACATCAACCTTTACAAATATGACCTTAAGACGCTATTGATAAGACATTGTGCCTGACAGCCAGTTCATGTCTGGCAGCACTTGAGAACTGTTTGCCCAGCTGTGAGAACAAAACTCCAGGGGACATTCCAATACCTATAGACCAGCTCCCCTTGTTCTGTGCCAGTACACAATAAACAACACTTAGCTAAAGGATCATGACTGGTTGCTTCTTGCTGGGATCCAGAGAAACTTAAGCTGATGCTTCTTACAGAGCACTGAGAAAACCAGCATCCCTCTACTGACCCTCAGCTGACATTTCAGGGTTGTCATCATCCACAGGTCCTCAAGCTGCTCCACAGTGTCACCCTGACCCATGACGCCAAGTTACCCTCTCTGACACAGAGATTGCTGCTGCTGATGGTGACAGTGCAACAGTCATCCATCCATCCATCTATCCATCCAGCCATCCTGTTCAGCTGCTGTCTCATTTGCATACTCTCAAAGGAGTTAACTAAGGGCCCTGCCCCCTAGGAGCTGCTTCTGAACATGTGTTCTCGTTGTCCATTTGCTTAGCCCTTTTAAACTTTTCCATAAATTAGGTATGCTGGTAAAGGAAGGATAACGTCCAGAATTATGCTTTCCATTAGCATGGACAGTTTTACACTTGCATCATCAAATTTTTAGTGGTGAGGTTAGCAACTTTTATTGTTTAAAATTATGTTTAAACCAGGTGCACACAATTTACTATACCTTTTGGACAACCTATGGTCAACAGATCAGCTTAGAAACTCTTAGAACTTGCTATTCCTAGAAACAAATTTTCATCTGACATTCTTACTACTTCATATGAAAGGAATTATGAACCAAATTATAAGTCTTTTTAGATTTTATTGTTTCATTGATTTCTCTCAATATTGTATTTATTTTTCTTATTTAGATTCTTATAGCATAAACATACTGATATGCTTACTATTATATATGACATATTCTGAAGGTCGCTGCTAAAGAAATGAAATTGTGCAGTTACTTAGTCTTTACACTGTTGCTATAGATTCTATAGAATAATTTATCTGCAGATAAATTCCCTATCAATTCAGCTTGCTCAGTTTCCTTGTGTCAGCTGAAATAATGTCTTATTATTTGGATTGCGTTTTATCATCATTGCATCACTGTTCTGTAACACTTTTTATAGTGGAATACTCTCTCATCCACTGCAGGGTGAAATATGCTCTTTCTAAAAAAACTCTGTGCAATCACAGAGGGTTTAAAGATTTCTTCCAAATACCTGTTATTAGACTACTCTTGTTCTGACACTCCAGGGATTTTTTTTCAGACTTCCCTCAGGTTTGTTTTCTGCTGCACTTTTATTGAGTTGAAACTGTCCCTATCCTTTCTAACAAAAGTATCAGTATAATAACAATTAAGAGATGTCCCTAACCTGCTTCAGAGCAGCCCAAGTGTTCCCATTTCTCGAGATACATAATCTCCAGAATTTATGTACTGTTATTTGGCCTGCATATTGTGTGCAATGGAATCAGCACCCCCAGAATGAGACAATTTGTCTGTAGTATTTATAGCTTTATTTCTTTCCAACTCTTTGTCTAACGGGACAAGTACATAGAACTGAAAGTACCTCAGAGGAAACAACCTCTGAAGCCTAAAACACAATCTTCCTTTTAGCAATCTAAGCTTAGCTTCCTGAAATTCTCTTCTACATCACTCTAAACATTTCTAACAAATATCTTTTAAAATACTTACTGAGTTTTTAAAACTACATAAACACACAGAGGATTCAAAGGATGTGTGGATGTGACAGAAAATTTCAACTGTATATTTTAATAGATGAAAAATACATGACAGATTTTATTAATATTACATAAACTTTAAAAGGAATTCACCCTTTCATTAAAGCTGCTACTAGTAAACATTCATTATAAATCCCTTTGCTATCAAGTATTCACAGGAGTATTCCTAAATAAATCACTAGCAAATACTGCAATATTAATATCTAAAAACCCCTTAAACCGCAAAGATCAAAGTACCAAAAAAAAAAAAAATTAACATTAAAACATTTCAACAGTTTTTAAGCAGAGTGATCCCAGATGTGAAGGCTGGTAAAAGACTCCAGGAAGTCATTTCAGATAAGGATGAAGCTGCTTTGGCCGAGCTTTTCTTGACAGTCCGATCCTGATGGGGCCCTTGCATGTTTTAAGAGGCTGTACTCTTATGATGTCACGAGAAATAAAGTACCCTATATTTAAAATAAAGAATAAAAAATGAAAGCAGGCACAGAATCCTGTATGATATAGACAAGACTTACATCCTGACAACACAAACAAATTAGACCAATATTAATTAAGCAATCCTTTATTACATCCTATCCCACCTCCATTCTGCTGCAGAGCATGTAATGGATTCTTTTGGGCTGAAAAGGAAATGTTCACAGCTGGGTCACATGCAGATTCCTTCTGATTAGAATAATCCTCAACCCAACATTACATAATTTATCCTAACAGGCTGGCAAAGGCATACAATTCGATACAAGTTAACATTTCAGGACAGAGCGGACGTGCTGAGGTGGATACACTTTAATACTTACGTTTAGTCTGATGTCTTGCCCCATGCCACTCATTTTACATAAAGCAGGATAGGAGGATGTCTGTTTTCTGTTCCACATTCTATTGGGTAAGATATGCACTACGCTGTGATCTGAAGTAGTGATCAGTGTAGTGATCAGTCATCCTTTAAAAGCTGTTCTGTTTTGCATAAAAAAAATACTCACTGGGGCAGAATAGAAGACCATGACCTTGTTAACTAGAGATGAGGACAATGACTCATCTGGAAGAAGAAGGGGTCAAATTTCTCAAGATCTTTTCCAGTTCTATTTTGCATTATTCTATAAAATTTTGAAGCACTGAGCAATTAGCTAGGACATCAAATAGTGAGTGTACAAGAGCCTTAGGTATTCAGCTGGCATCCTACTAAAGGGGGAGAAAAAATTCTCTAAGACTTTTACAAGAATTTTAAGTGGTGGGATGAGAAAAAAATCCCAAAGTTCTTAAGTCAATGATGAGACAGCAGTGCTGTTGTCTTTTCTAAGACTCATAAAAGCCAGCTGGAAGAGGAATGGCATGCACTGAAAGTCAGTCAAGTGTTATAGGTTTATACATAGCCAGGAAAGCATGGTTGTTAGTCACGGTAAACTGTAAAGCTACTGGAGTATAAATCTTCTTGGCCCACCTAGGTATCTCCTTTCCAAAGCAGTCACAGTTTCTGTGACAAGATGTGATGGCTCAGAATCCTACTGAAAAATAGAGGGAGACAGTCACATATCAGCAAAACTTCTGACATTAACTCCTATCAGTACAGTAAGTATAGTATTTCCACTGACAAAACCTGGTTGCAGGATAACCTCTAAGGCAACATTTGATGTAAATGGAAGAGAACTGTCTCTGCCAATGTACCTCCTCAAGGTAACACTATTCAACTCTTTCCTATTTGCTATCAACTGAGAAGGATGATGAGGGGAACATTCACTTTTTTCAGCTTCTTCTACTGGAAGGATATTAGGATCCTGTTGATTCTGACAAAACTCTGAAGATAAGGTATAAAATGCCCTAGAAATATGCCATTGCCCTAAAAACATCCACAGTTTCCCAGCAATCATGGGGGGGGAAAAGGAGTGACTCATTGCTAAAGTGTCTTCCCAAACATTTCTGGAGAAGCTCAGACGGGAATTTAGAGAACACTAGGAAGCAATGTAAAGGAAATAGACATAACAGCAATGGAGAAAACATCTGATTTCCTTTGCCCTTGGCCCTTTAGCCCAAAAGAGCAGGGGAAGAAGAAAGGGAAAATTATCCAGGTTCGGTCGTGGGAGGAACAAGTTTCCACTTAGCAAGCTTCAATCTCATCTGAACAATACTTTCAAGAAGATGTTAATATCAACCACCTTGGTCTGCTATGCACAGTACAGCATTCTGGAGTCTGAATTTCTCTAAGCAATAACAATAACAAAGTGAGAAACTAGAATCCATGTCACAAAAAAAATATAAAAGGGAACAGTGACAAAGAGCAAAGAAGAAGAACAGAATTTTCTGCAACATTTTGTATTTGGTATATGAAATATTTTCACAAGATGACATAACTTCAATAAAATATAGGTGAAAAGAACACCAGAGGTCATCTGTAACTGTTGGAGTATTTCAGTCTCATTATTTCCCAGAATGGCCTGAATGAAGGAAACAGTTTTCTGAATTCTGAAACCAGAAAATTATGCAACAGCTTTAAGAGGTGCAATGGGGAATAAAAGTCAAAATAGCAGTACATGATTTCAATAATTAAAACAGAAGTTTATCTATAGCCTTTTCTTGACAAAGTTTTAGTATTTTATTTCAGAATAAACCAAATGCCTTGCTTTACTGAATGTTTCCATACATTGGAAAATCTGTCAAAACATACTTTTTGAAACTCTAATAGGTCACTCCACAATATCATTCTGAATTTCCTTCCACAATGTGTACAAAACTGCAAATCTTAAAAAAAAACGTACAACGAATCCTGTTCTCCCTGTAGTATATCTTGGCTATATCACAATGATTGGAGGCCCAAAGATGTTTGTTCCAAATGGCTCCAAACTAAGCAACAAAGGAAACCTCATGTTGTTAAAGTTCTTTTCTTCTCTCCAAAGAACAAAAATGCTCATCAGCATGACTTGTTCTGTGAACCAAGCTGAAGACAGGACACTTTTCTAGTAAGCTACAATTAAACCAAATGTGATTTCTATAGAGATAGAAATAAAAAGAGAAGAAAACAAATACAAATGTTTGAGAAATAAGTCTATTAGCACTGGGATTTGTGGTATAAATTGTAGAATAATATAACTATTACCTCCTTCTTTCTGTAAATTATAGCTTTGGTCCTTAAAAAGTGTGCAGGGTAAAAAAGCTGGATCCCATGTGTATGGATTTCTATAGGCTGCACCTAAATAGTGTCAAAACAAAAACATAAATACAATATTTAAGTTTTTAATTTGATTACTATTAACAAATAACTAAGTTTGTTTCATCTAGTTATTAATTTTTGGTTCTTGTTCACACGATTAAAATGTGTGCACACTATAGGTAATATTAACAAAGCTAAAAATCTCATTTCTGGACGCTTGACAAAAGCTGTTTCTACTTGTAATGAAGTTCTCCTTTGCACAGATGCGATAATGCAATTTTTAATCCTCTGGTGACATATCAGTTGCTCCTCTTGGATCTTCTTATTCCAGGCTTAGGCAGAAAAGTGATCACTTGCTGAGCCATTTACCCAGTATCTGTTAGGTTTTCATCCTCTGCAAGGCATTCAGGTGTAACTTGCAGCACATGATACTGTTAAAGCTCTACTGAACAGAATTCCTTCTGGGGTTTTCCTGTGACATTTTAACGATTTCTTCCCAAACACTACTTACCTTCATAACCCCCCTGAAATGTTCACTTTATAAATTTAGCACCAAACCACTGAGAAATCTAGCTCTGATGACAATTTTGAGATGGCTGCATTTTCATCAGATAATTCACCAAATGTGACCAAAGCATATCCCTCACCAATTTTATTTGCAGCTATGAGAACTCACCACTTCTGCAAACTGAATGTGAGGCCCAAAACCTGATAAATACACTGTTTGAAAAGTGCCTGAATAATTTACTTATCACATTTGAACTGTTTTAAAAGAAGGTATAGCATTCAACTGGTTTACTTTTCAAGGTCTTTCCTTTATTCATTAAAAACTTCTTGATTATGCAACAAATGGGGTAGGAGTCTTAGAGATTATGAATCAGACTTCCCCACATCCTGTTTGAAGAAGGGATTGGGCTTCTCTAGGGAATTTTAAAAGTGTTAAAATCAGCAGCATCTAAACTTTGAACAGACATAACTATAGATATGTAAGTTGTATGAGTTATATAGTTATATTCAAGATCAGGTTGGACAGGGCTCTGAGCAACCTGATCTACTTACAGATGACCTTGCTCAATGCAGGGGGTTGAATTTGATGACCTATAAACATCCTTTCAACCCAAACTGTTCCTTGACTCTGACTCCTTGACATCGGTTGAAAGGAAACAGTTGTCTCCTTTGTAAACATTGTATCATGTTTTAATTGAGCCTTTTCCTCTCTTTGAATGTGCATCTCGTTGTGGTTTTGACTCTTTCAAGGAATTTAGGGCCCATTATGATGAAATCAGAGATAAAATGAATAATCTATAACAGAATGTGCATTAGTACAGGTTTGAGCAAGCCTGGAACTGACCAGCTGAATTCTGAGATACACCTGCTACAGCACAGTGTGCAGGTACCTGCAGTAGTGTGGGAGGTTTTGCATTTGGCTACTCATAGACAAGTATGTTTGTCCAACAAACTTTGAATTCCATGAAAACATGTAACTATTTGAGTTGAGAACTACACCTTTAAAGCAAATCAAATACTGCCTAAAATTTTAATTTTCTTAATTACATAAGGCACAGTGATTCCATGTGCTTACCTTCTTCAGGTGAGTACAACAATTCTTCACTTGACAGTCTTGAAATAGAATATTCCTTAGATACTTTCTGGTCTTCATTTTCATTTAATATCTTCTCATTTAATGAACTTTTGTTAATGTCAGTTATGAGTTTTTCTTTTGTGATACCACAGATTGGAGAAGAAATACCTATTTTCTTTTGAGAAACCCTGGCCACATTTTTATCTATTCCCTCAGTGTTATTTAACTCCCAATAATTGTTGGACAAGTTTGTTTCCAAACTAGATAAATTGTTTACATTTTCTTTGCTGATTTCATGAAACATACGTAGCTCTTCTAGCACTAAATCAAATTTTCTCTTCAGTTCAAATTCATGTGTGCTTTTATTTTCTAAGGGTAAATACTTATCTTTTACATCTTCAAGACATCCATTGTTCATTATGGATAAAGGCATTTTTAATTCCTCTTCTGCAGCAATGAATGTTTTAGATTTATCTTCTGAATATGACATAATCAAGTAATTCATTACAGTTTCACATTGACTTTCATTAGTTACATGCATTTGTTCATAATTTCTCTCTTCCTGTTCTTTTACATATTCAAGATGTTGTTTCAAATTTGCTGTCTCTAAACTGCCTGTCTTGCTCATCTGCTCATGCCCTTGTGAAGAAAACTGTGCTGTTTCTTTAGCCTGTATTTGCAAGTATGTATCTCTCATGGCAGGACTTCCCATGGATGGATACTGTACCGTGGCAGGAGTTGTTTCACTTGCCTTTTGTTTGTCCTCACCTGAGGAAATCCTGCAGTGCCCATCTTCACGTATTTCTCTGTTGACCAAAGAGCTGCTATCCAATGGCAAAGTGACAGACTGATAAATATTTGAGGAATTAGGAAACAAATTTTCAGAATTTAAATAAGTATTCTGGTCTTCTACTTTTTTCGTTGCTAAATGTGGGCTGCAAGGATCTGAGACTTTACAATTGTCATGTTTGTTTGTTTGTCTGTATAGCAACAGGAGAGAATTATATTCTTCTGTGGTTGCTTTTGGCTGCTCAGATAGAATTAAGGCATCGTTTGATTTAACAGGCAAACACTGAATCTCTTTTGAACCAGGGACTGCATTTCCTTCACACAACTTTTTTCTGATAGAACTGTCTTGCTTTACAACTGGGATCTGGTCAAAATCTTCAGAATCAGTAGCTAGGGGGATTTTTTCATATGTATCAAAAATAGAAAAAGATTTTTTAGAATGAAAATGATGAAAATTTATTTGCAATTTGCAATCTTTTGAATTAACAGATTCTTTTTCATCAGCATTTATGCAACTAGAATTACACAAATATTTTTTCATGGTATATGGTGCTTCATTAGTGACTTCATTTGTAGAAGTTATGCAATTTCTATATCCAGTTGTTTTGTGTTTCTTATTTTTGTAAAAAACAAAAGAAAGAGCTTTAAATAATTCTGCATGAAAAGAACTATTAAGCCTTATGGTTGGTTTGTTCTTCTCCTGCTTTACAGTAGTTACTGCTATTTCCTGGTTCATACTTTTCTTATGGACCTTTTCAAATTTCAGTTGTGAATGAGCAGGAAAGTAACTCTGATATCTAAGATTGGCTCCTATCAGATACTGTATTTTTGTGATATTGCAGCAAGAGATCTTGTATAGTGAAGAACAATCAGAAGAGCCCTGCAGCAAGATCAGGCATTTAGCAGCTGAAATTTGCTTTCTCATACTGTTTTTGTGACTGACGGACCTCAAATCAGTGCAAAACTGTTCACTTGCTCTGGGTAAGAGGTGATCTTTCCTGACATGTCTTCCCTTACATAATCTGCTTTTTCGGTTATGAAAAAGGGCTCCTATTTGTAGGAAAGTGTACTTTTCTTCACCTAAAGTTCTAGAAAAGCATCTTCCCTGGCATCTATTATGTAACTCAAAATCAATACTTTCCACAAATTTAGAACTTACAAAGCCTGGGTAAGTTTCATTTTCTTCAAGGAATCCTGTGGTTTGCCTCAAAGTATCATCTGTGCATGAGTTTAACTGATTTTGCTTTCTGCCACATGAAGACTGTCTCTCCTCTCGCACAGACTTTCCCTCTATTGTCAATAAAGTATTTGTGCTACTGAAAAAGGAAGTGAGAATTGTCTTTAGTACCTCCACCTTCAGATGCTTTGAAATAACAGCCAGCAAACACATGAATATTTTATCATTGTAGTTCCTATTTATAGTGCTCTTTACCAACTCTTGAGCATCACGCTGCTCATGTAATGTGTCACGGCAGTGACACCAAGGTGTGACACTGTCATCCTGACACACGGGCATGTCTTCATGAAAAGACTCAGTCCACATCCTGAGCCATCCAAACAACATGTTTTGAAATGAAAACTGTAATTTGAACATTTTCCTCCCCCTAAAGATATTGCAACTCTCTCTCTTATCTGGAAAATCCTGTACAATAATGCAAGGACAATTACTTTTAAATGTAGTATTTTTTGTTACATAACTTTGGAAATCAAGTATTTCCTTTGTGGAGAGTTTTGATTCTGCTTCATGCAAACAAATATCCCTGTTGGAATCATGCACACCACAGTCTAGGTTTAACTTATTTTTCTCTAATGCTTCTGTTGTTACTGGAATACTCATCTGTATATGAAATGTTCCCGCATTCTCATTAGTGCTCTTCGTCCCCCTTCTCTGCAAAAGATCATTAAAGCTGACACATTTCTCATTCTGTTCATTTTTAGCGCTAATGTAAATGTGAATCTTTGACTTCTGGTCTTCATCACCCTCTGTATGGTCCAGCATTTTATCTTTGAAGTAATTTTCAGCAAATATTTTATTACATTCAACGTCAGTGCTGTTGCATCTGAAATAAGTTCCAGATACTTCTCCTTCTGCCAAAGCGCTGTGCTCCTGTTTGTTAATTGGTGGGCTACTCTTTTCTTTGAATTCAGAAACAACAGTTGAAACTCTTACACTGCTTTTATCATTTTGCATTTTTTGTTTCCCTATCTCAGACATTTTTTGCATGCCATGTATCTGTTTCGATTGCATTAAAGATGGTTTGCCTTCAAAATTCCTCCAGTCTGTCTCCCTAAAGTTAGTTGATGATTGTTTACTATTTATTTTATTTGAAATCCTAGGAAATTGAAAATTAGGGATTTCCAGTGGTTGTATACTTTTAAAAGGTTTCAATGTTGGAATTATATACAATGAACTATGTTTTTCTTTATTGTCTCTTTCTGCAGTAGTTTCCTTATAGCTACTGGAATAATTTTTATCTTCTGCAGAATCTATATTTTTCAGAAAATTACTTTTTTTATTTTCTATGCATGAAAACACAGAACTGGTACCACTCAAAAATGGAATTTGAAAAAGCTGACATTGTTGCCACTTTTTATTGGAGACAGGTTTTTGACTTAACAAGTCAGTCTGAAACATGTGTCTGTTTAAGGATGTCACAGAAGAATTCTGTTTGAGCTCATTATCCCCATTTCTCTTATTATTTTGCTCTGTACTGTTGTTCTGCTGCACTTGGGGTGGGTTTAGTCCCTGTAGATTTTGACATGTGTCAGCGGCACTCGACAGACTGAGCAACTCTGTTCCAAGAGGCTGTCCACGTACGTTCAGGGAAACGTCATCTTCTACAGGACTTTGGTCTTCATTTTCAGGACTCCATTTTTTGGTGGATAGTTCATTTTCTGATACTCTACATACTAATTCTTCATTACTACAAGTTTTAGAACAGAAAAACTCTCTCATACAAGTTTTTCTTACTGTGTCACAACTCTGTTTTTCTAATGCCCAATTGTTTTGTCTTTCTGATACACAGAAGAGTTCATGTGGTAATGTTTGGTACTTGCTCCCACAGTGTTTGCTTTGTTCTAGCTTTTGCTGTCCCTCTTTCTCTCTGCTTTTTTGATCACTTTCTGCTTTAATTCGCTTTGCATGCATGTAACATTCAGTTTCATCTGGTGATGAAGATAAAAATCTTTTGGAATATGTACTTTTCATGTTCACAAAAGTAAATACTATATTTGTTGAGATAGTCCTGAAAGTTAAAGAAATGTTAGAGTTTTAGGCGTAAATGATCTCTTAATGATTTCCAAACTGTGTAAGAAAAAAACCCAAAACAATCAGTAATTCTATCATCTATACATTGCCACATTGATATTTCCCCTGCATACATTACAGACCTGATATAAAGGCAGGATCACTGAACATTTAAAGCCAAGATCTAGAACTTAAGATAGAAGTGGTTTACTAAAGTTGCAGATGTTTGCAAAAATAGAATGGATTATATTTTTGATGTGTTGGCAAGTTAAGGAGATGAATTGCATTTTAATGCATTTCTTACATAGTATTTTTGTCAAAAAACCCTGAATACTGAGAAAAACTTCAAGAAAGTAATACCCACTGATGAACTCCTCTAAATCTGAGAGTGGAACCTTTCAAACTCTTAAAATTATCATTGTTAAAAGAAATTGCAAGCCTTGTCTTCACTGTGTGATAAGTTGTAAAGTGCAACTGTAGGAAAGTTTATCAAAAACCCTCAGGTATGCCAAAACACTGTATCAGGTTTTATCCTCAAATATAAAGAGGCAGTGCTGTTGTAGGCACAAATCTGGGTTGTTACATGTCCTGGTGCTGGGATGTTTAATGCATGTATCTTCAAGCTAAATTCACTCATCAGCTTCGTTTAAAAAGTGATCTACCTCATGTGAAGAACATAATTTGAATAAAACTAAATTCTATGTAGTGATTGAGAGGATTTGTCACACTTGTAGCAGCCTGGTTCACCAGTGTCTCTGAACAACCCAGCCAGAGTGTAAAGCTGACGTCTGAGAGCCGACAGGAACGTGCTCAAAATATTTCATTAAGTATATTATTAAGATAATTAATTTTCTTGACCAGGACTGCATGATTCAGGAATCAGGTACTGTTCCTAACTTGACAGGTTTACTTTTTTAATGGTACGGGAAAATCCACTTTGGCAGGAAGCACTCCTGTGACTGCGGGATATACCTGTAAAATGAATCCTCACGTTCGGGGCTTTTCCGCCTCCCCCAAGGCTGCTCCGACCCTCCCCGAGGGGTTCCCCCCTCGCTGCAGGTGACAGAACTCGCTCTCCTGTCGCCGAGGACGTTTCCCTCGGCAGACACCCACCGTCCTCCCTCCTCTGTGTGAGGGCAGCCGCCTCTCCCTCTCGGTTTGTATAACCTCTTGTAAGCTTTTCCTTCCAAGCCTCCCACAGCGATGGCTTATCCGAGAGCCCCGATCCCGCCCTGTGGCACTCGCCGGCGGAGCATCCCTCAGGGGCGAGGTGTTCCACGCAGCCGAGCTGCCTCCCCCCGCCTCCTCCGCCCTCTCCGGGGATTGTGTCCTCCCGGGGCTCGCAGTGCCCAGCGTTCCCTGCCCTCAGAGCGCGGGGCTCGGGACCGTCCCAGCTGGAAACGGGAAGGAGCGGGCAGGGTCCTCCCGCCGCCCTCAGGGGCCTCCCGCCGCTCCCCCCGCGCCAGGGCGGGCACGGCCTCGGAGGCGGGAACATCCCGCCCGCCGTGAGGGGCGGCCCCGCCCCGCTGTCCCTGGCCCGGGGCAGAGCCCGGCGGCTCCTCCTCGCCCCGGGCACCGAGCGGCAGATGGGACTCATCTACCGAAGGCTGCGGGTCGAGGCGCCCGCGGCCAAGGGGCTGCAGTTTGGCTGGAAAATCCTTTATTTGGTGCCTAAGCGAGGCGTGTCACGGAGTGGAGCATCCCGCCGCCGATTATTTCCGCAAGCGGGATGTGCTCTTCCAAATTCCCTGATTCTAAAAGTATGAGGTCCTGCTTGAGCAAAAGGTTATGCCGGCATTCCTTTCCAGAGCAGACATTGCTTCCCTGATCTTTCTTTTCACCGTAGCAAGCGCTGATCCAGCCAAGGACTTTATTCCCAAAATAAACAGTATCCGTATAGCTCCGGGCCTTTGAAACAGACATTTCCTCTTCAAACACTGGAATGCCCAAAAGGTTATTTTTCAAAGTTTGGGCTAAACTAGTAGGTCACGGTAATACCATTACAGATGGGCAATAAAAGGACAGCAATAAAAATAGAAACATCCTGAGGGCCTGTTGCTGCAAATATATATATATTTTAAGGTTTGTCATCCCAACTACAGTGAACAATCCACTGAAGCCCAACAGATCTATTGTTCCTGGCAGTGAATATTACACAAAGGAATCATATAAAACTGAGCCTTAAAATAGTTTTCTCTTCAATGTTGCTGCTTTTTTAAGCGCAGCTGGCCAAATAGCTGCTTCTAATACTTAAAAATATTAATTAAGCAATCTTTAGTTAACAAGATATAGTTCCTATTGAATCAAGTTTACATACAAATCTTAAAATATTTAAAATGCCATGTGGAATGAAGGTAATCATACAAACCAGAAATAGGATTTTCAGGGGTGTAAGGGCGACTCACCTGCCACCTGTGTTTTCCTCTGTGTTGGAATAGCATTGAGGAGGTATTCCTGAAGCAAAGTATTGTATTTCTCTGAAGAGAAATGCTGTAGGTTTCACCACTGTTCCTAACATATTCTAACAGAATATTTCCCCCTCTCTCGCCCACCTACAGGCCATTAGTGTGTTTGGAGAGTTGCAAGTAAATAGGAGCCAGTTTAAAATTACTCAAGTGTTTGACCAGTTAAACCAACCAGAATTATATGAAAAATAAAGAAAACTGCCTTTTCTTGCATCTACGCAGCTATAAATCAAGATTGTTTCTTAAACCCCATCCAGCTGTTGCACATCCATGGCTTACTTTGCTGTATATAGCTGACAGACTTCCACTGGAGCTTATCTTACAAGCTCTGTGCTTTGCAATTTGCAACTCATGAAGAAGATTTATTTGTAACACTTGTTTACTGATAGCATAAATTTGGTATAGCATATTTTTGGTAATGGAGTAGAAAAAGAGACATAATTGCTTTCCTGACTACTCGGTTCAATAATATTTTAATAGGATGTAAACACCATGCTTTCATTGTAGAATTTTGCTATTTTCCAACTGTTATTTTCTTTCCACTCTTCTACTGTATTTGCAAGTTGATGAAGTGAGTTGTAGAACAGTCTCTTGACAAAGTCATCAAAGAAGTTTTGGATACTGATGCAGCAACCAATTATGAGAAATATTCCTTCCCTTCAAACCACTATTTAAAACTCTTACAAAAGATTTTGCGGCTCTCATCTTCTTTTTTATTTTTTTTTTCTTTTTATTGAAAACTAGAAAAAAACCACATTGCAAAATATTTAAAAAGAAAAGTCAGGAATAAATTTTGTTAAATTAAGTTAAATATCCACAAAGACAGCACCAAAACCAATTATGCTATTCAATGTGATCCATAATACACTAAAATGTGACTATCTTGATTTGTCAAGTGAAACACTGCGATTTGGCTCAAGTCCTTTGTCTCAATTTAGCTGTGCTGGCTTAATGACTGCAGCCTTGTGCATAGAATTCACTGTAAGTAAACTGCCTTTGCAGAGCCTGAAATTTCAAGGCCGAAGGACTGTTGTAATCCATCATGTTTGTATCATGCACTGTAATGCTAATATTTCCACCCTGAAAGTAGCTCACCTTTTAACACTGATTCATCAAAGGTCATAATTAATATTCCAAAGGGAATTTACTGTTTGACTAGGAAAATATTCATTTTGACACTAGTCTTATGAACCCGGTATGAAGTTGCATTTTACAAATTAACTTTTTGGTCATCTTACTGATACATCACACAACCACCATTATTATTAAGTAATTATTAAAAGTATTCATAAAAAAGTTGGGGTGTGAAAATGCTTTAAATATTTTCTATCAGAACTCTCTATCTGCAGTCTTAACACACATACTTCCTACATATCCATGTAATTTTGACATAGCTTAAATAAAAGCTTCCATCCTTCCTTTTGTCCCAGAGTATTCCATATTGTCCCCAATAACTAATACCGATAAACTGATTTATTGGTAATGAACTTTTTATTTGGTATAATAAAGGTAGGACCTCAACTTTAACCAAGGCCTTTAAATCATAAGGAAGCTAATGTTTTTTTTCTGTATACATTGCATGTATTAATTCCATATTCCCAACAGAGTATCCATATTGATTAAGAAAGAAAAAACATCACGTACGAGATATTTGGTGTTATGATCAGCTTCCATGTGTATGCAAGAAACAGTCCTGGAGTGATTCAGTGATACATTAGTCCTTCTAAGCCCGGCCTGGAATAAAACTGCCCTGAAAATCACAGACTCTCTGAAAAGTTATTTAGTACAAGTTTACTAACAGCTCAGTAGCATTTCTTGAGGTGCTATTATTTTAATATTTCCTCCCATTTTCGTTTTTGTTTCTGCCTTTATAAACCCTTTTATGACCAACACAAAGTAGCTCTCATAAAAGAAGGAAGCTGTTCCATAAATCTTTTTATTTTTTTTGTAGCCCCATACAGAGATAAATCGAAAGAAAAATACTGCTCTCAAGCAAAGGGGTTTTAAAATTATGTAAAATAACCAAGGTGAAGATAGGACTGTATTTTCCCCTATGCAGCATTTTACATTATTCCAATTGATTTTCAACTCCCAGTTTATTGCCCTATCTCACAGGGTCTTTCTACAGTTCTTTGCATGTAGTTCTCATTTTTACTTCTCTAAGTCCATATCATCAGCAGCCTTTACCACCTTGCAATTCCTTTCCAAATAATTTTTGGCTGTGTTGAATTCTTTTCTGGACTAGTACTGGGACATATAAGTAAAATTACTGTTCCAGAAGCTTGACACTTCAGGTCAAACCAGTACTTTTGCTATATAATTGAATTATGGAACAAAGGGTTTAAAGAGATTCAGAGGGCACTTTGTTGAAAGCTGTAACAGGGAAGTACAAGACAAAGCCCCCTCCTTAGCTTTTGGGAAAGCGGCCGTCACCATCTTCTCCCTGCAGTGGTCTTCACTGTTGCCTGACTACCACGATGACCAGCTCTGATGTCCACTGGGAATGGACTCTTGTGTTGCTTTCAAAGGGAGCTCTTTTACATCTTGAGGGATATGAAAAGAACAAGCTTAAAAGGTGTTTAGGAACTTAAGCCAGTTCTATTTAACTGTAGGGTGAATCATACCCCTCCATGACCCCTTTATTTTGTCCACTGCAATGAAGTCACTGCTTGACTGCCTCGTCCTACTCATTTGACAGCTGTCAAGTTGAATAAAAACTGCTGTTTATTTGACTTGATATTTTGGACACATTATCTTTCACCTGATACACTGCTTGATCATACCATTCTGTTGCTGTCACCATATGATTCTCTGTTATATTGAGTCCCTGTACATCTCAAAGATGTTCTCATTTTCCAGCTGAAATACCTTTTTTGTAATTTAATTCCAAAACAGAAGCAGCAAAAAAGGCCATTTGTATACAGAGCACTAAACACAGAGATACAAATGTTCTGCATCAAATTTTATCTGTTACTATCCATCTTCTTCATAAAGGGCAGTGAAAATAGTTCTACCTGCCAGACAGTTCAAAACCTCTTTGTTGAAAGTCTGCAGTGCTGTTGAATTCAGGTCACACATATCTAAAGGCACTGAAATGCAGTGTTCTTCTTTTCATGCTAGCAGGGCAATTAACTCAGTCCATATGATCCCTAATCCTATTTTACTTTTGCTCTAGATACTGCATAGAACGTACAGGTTTGTTCATAGAGCCACAGAAAAAAATTTGTTTGGAAGGGACCTCTGGAGATCATCTGGACCACTCTGCTAAGAGCAGGGCTGGCTTTCAATTTGCATCTAACTTCAGTCCTTCATCAGCCAGCTCGGGGCTTTTCTAGTAAAGATCTGAATATCTCTAGGGTTAGAGATTCCCCAGTGCCTCTGGAGTTCTTGCTACAAAAAGCTGATTATAGTGCTAAACTTTAAGTAATCTGTCTTCCCTTTTCTACTATCACTCTCTTCTTTTACTCTATGCTGAACACATCTGGACTAACTAAACCATGTGTAATTCATGAGTAACACACATAGCTCTTCACTCAGTCTTATAGAATTGCATATTTCTGATAAAAAGATTTTTAACAATAATGGATTACATTTAAAAAACAACTCTTTTTCTTTAAACACATCGTGAAGATGTTAAATATCTGGACTTCTTATTTTTCTCTTGAATGCTCTTTACAGGTAAGAAGTTATGTTTCAGAATCAAATAGTAAAGCTTAGTGTTAGCCATAACTGCTTATCAGTAGTTTTTTATCCCCTCGGAATAAGTCTGGTTAACAACAAACAGTACCACTTCTTCCATTGCTATCCTGGTATATCATAGAAGTTGCAGGGCTTAGCTGCTCAAGCAGCTTCTCAGACAAGTGGAGCCATTTAAGAGGTGATAAAGTACCGCAGAAACTCTCAGGAAGTACTGTTTATGTTGGGAGGTCTGCAGTGCTTGATCTGCAGCAAGGAAACATTCTTCGAAGGCATATAACCACAGTGCAAAATATCCATGGGACAGCAGAGGAGTTTCACAAGGTACTCTTCCCTGCATCCCTTACACCTCAGTTCCTGTATAAGAAAAGGACAACCAACATAGAGACTCTACTGCCCTAAGGCAATAAAAGCATTGCAGGTTAATGACTTGGGGCTCTGAACTCTTGCACAAAGGTCTTTGGCAAAAGTGTATTATGAATAATTTCATGATAGTTTGGGGCTGTAGAAACAGGAAGATAATAAACTCTTCTAGTTGTCTTATCAGGGGAATTCTGAAGTCTTGTTCAGCCACTTCCCATCTAGCTTCTTAAAATTATCCAGATTATAATACCTGCTTTGTTGGCAAGAACAGATGAAAATTAAGTGTGCAAGATGAAAGTGCCTTTTGAAGGAGAATATAAAAAACTGAAGTGCACTTTTGATGAGTGTGTATTTAGTTTACCTTTGAGCATCAAACTTCATATGAAAACAAACTGATGAGCTTGACAAAGCCTTTATTTGTTCTCTTTTTATTTCTGAAAAATCTGTGCTATGAACTATGCTGCTTGACATACTCATAAATTACTTACTATGTAAGAAAGATCACAGGTATTGGAGGTACTCAAAGATATAGTTGGTTGGAAAGAATCCCAGAATCATCCTGCAGTACTAAACAACTGCAAAATAATAATAGAGATCAATTTCACTATTGATAAATGAGAGTTAATATATAAAAGCAATATAACCCTGTCTGTACAGGTACATTTAGTTTATATTTACTAGCTACTTACTACTCTTAAAAAAAGGTATGGGGCATTCTACGGAAAATTGCCGAAAACAGCATATGCATCTCCTAAGAGGTCTCAGTCTGCAACCATTTCTAGTTTGATTACTGTCTACATAGTCAGGATTTCCATGGATTTGTTTTCTATATTCAATAGAGATATATAAATATAGAAATAGAGAGCTGTGATTATTCAGCCCGGAGGAAAGAAGGCTCTGGGCTGACCATACTGTGGCATTTCAGTACCTGAAGGGAGCCTACAAGAGAGCTGGAGAGGGACTTTCACAAGGGCAGGTAGTGATAGGACAAGAGGGAAAGGCTTTAAGATGGAAGAGGGTAGGTTTAAGTTAAATATTAGAAAGAAAATTTTTACTGTGAGGGTGGTGAGGCACAGGAACAGGTTGTCCACACAAGTTGTGGATGCCCCCTTACTGCAAGCATTTAAGGTCCAGGTTGGATGGGGCTTTGGGCATCCTGGTCTCGTGGAAGGTGTCCCTGCCTATGGCAGGTTGGGTGGATCTAGATGATCTTTAGTCCCTTCCAATCCAAACCATTCTATGATTCTATGATTTCTTTCCAGTCTCCCTTTAATTCCACATAACCTTGTAGCAGCCACAACATTTAGGATCAAAGAACTGCACAACAAACCTTGATAATTTTATGAAAAATCCCTTTTTTATTTATGTGGAACCAGTGCTCTGCTTTACTACCTCACTGTCTTGCTTTGAAATACCCAGTGAGCACTCAATCCCTACAGAGCCCTGATAGGCTATTCGTGTTTCTCAGACCTCTATCACGTCCTGATCAGACAGCTCTTGACAGATTGAAGTAGAGCCTTATTTGGTTGATCCCACTACAGAAGAAATTCCACATGTTTGATCAACCTTGGTGCCTTTCTCTGAGCCTTTTTAAATTCTACCATATCATCTATAAGATGAGGGATCAGAAGTGCATATAATGGTAAAATTGCAGGTGCTTTACATATTTAAGAATCAGTATATTAATATTATTTCATTTTGAGGTTTATTCTTTTCCCAATGATTTTTAACTTTTTGCTTCTGTTCTTGACTACTGGTGATCACTGACATTTTACCTGAACCATCCATCATAACTTGAAGAGCTGGCTCCTCTGCAGTAAGGGTCATTTCAGAGCCCATGATTTTAAATGTGAAGCTAGGACTATTTTTTCCTTTGTGCTGCATTTTATGTTACTTCAAACAAAATTTCAACTGCCAGTTTATTGCCCCACCTCATAAGGCTTTTCTTCAGTTCTTCACACGTGGTTCTCTTTCCTATAACTCTGAATTAGTCAGTATCAACAGCAAACTTGATCACCTTTCTATGCATTCTCCTTTCCAGATAATTTCTGGATGAATCTAATAAGGTATTCCTTGCAGGGCAAGAACTGCGACATATCACTAAAACTACGGTTCCAGAAGCTTAGTACAAACAAAATATAGTACTTTTCATATATAATTAAATTGTGGAACTCATGGTATCATGTAGTTTTGAGGATCAAGGATATGAGAGGTTTAAAAACCAATTAAAATAAATTCAGGAAAGAGCTCTCCAGAATGTGTTAAGCACAATGACTTAACTGCAAACTGAGATTAAAAAAAATTGCAAAATGTTGATTGACAGAGGCTATAAGGCACTAAGTGAAGGATTATTTTATATTTGCATCATTTCTTTTATACTTCCTCTAAACATCAGCTACTGGGCAGTGTTGGAGACAATACACTGTGCCATCCATATCCAGGGCAAATACAAACAACTGATCCAGTATGGCCATTTTTCCTTTTTTTTAATTAGATATATATTTCAGATTCTTATTAATGTTTCAAAACTGTGCTGTATTTTTACATTTTCAGAAGATACTGTATGACAAAATGTGCTACTAATGAAAGGTAATCAAGTTAAATATTTATGAAATAATAAATCACTGGCCTTAAAAACTCAATGCCCATTACGCAGGTTGAATATCCATCCCGCTTTAAATGCGTTAAAGATTTTTGAATGAGTTCTTCCTTGCTTTTTTTGATCATTCCTGTTTCAAATTTTCTCAAAAGTGTATCTCTTCAGTGATAAAAAGAAGATACGTTGATCTTTCAGCAGACAGAACAGCATAATCGTACACTTCGTTCTCATGATAGGAAGTTTTAACTTTGAGAACAATTAACTGGAATTTGAAGAGCATGCTACTCCATGGCAAATGTTTCAGAGGGAGCTTTCATTACATATTAACATCCCATAAATTCTTCAAAATTAAAATCTCTTATTTGGACTTCAGAAACTGTTTCCTGTGATGGGATTACATTTGAAGAAATTGTATTTTTTACCAAAATCTCTACTCCCAATTATTCACATTTGCAGTTCACAGCTAAAGCTCTCCTCCAGACACATTTTCCTCTGTTCCTATGTATTAACAGTGATAAATATTTTCTGAACTCTTTAATTCAATGCTTACACTGTAAGGGAACAGGCATATTTTAACTGATAGATGCACTATTATTCTCTTTTATTCTCCCTCACCTTCCTGATCTAATACAGAATATTAGTTATGGGCATAAAATGGGAGCATAAAACACATTCAGTAAAGTACATCTTTTCGTGAATTTAATATGGAACTATTGGGAGTATATTATGGCTTACTGTGAATAAATTATCTTCTATGTTTAAAATTGTCACTAAAAGATGAATGATGCAAACGAGACTGACAAAGTTGAAACTCCCCCAACTTCCTGAAGCAGGAATACTGTTGATAGTGTTTGAGGAAACTGTAGGTTATAATGATGAAATACTCTAAATGGCTTATAATCAAAATACAAATATTTTTCCCTGCAAAAGCATAATTCAAAATAATCTGTAACTATCTGTCAATAATAAGACTTTGACCTCTTGTGCAGTATTAGTAAGGTAAAACCAAATGAGTTTAAAATGTTTTATCCAGATCGATTTTAAACATAGTGGATGACATTTTTCTCTTAACATCTTTTAAAGGTATCTTGATATGAATAAGATTGTCTGATTGTAATAACATATATAGAATACTTCAGATAAAAATACATATTTTAATTTGTTAACGTGAAAGACTGAAAAGTCTAGGAAAAATTAGTAACATGATACATTAAGGAATGGGAATGATGATAAAAATTGCTATGTGATCATTAATATGAGCAATCCTTTACCTGTTAAAAATAAATACAAAAGAAATAAAAAGGAATAAAATCTATTTCCATTTTCAGGACATGAACAGTGTAAAATACCAGTTAAATAACATTTTTAAAAGTTCACAATTCTTTGGTTTTATTTCTTTAAAGCAATCTTTTCAACAACCAGATAATGGGTTATTATAAAAAAAAAAAAATCACTGCCTTTTTCTCATTATCTTGAAAAAATAGCATTCCTTTGTTCTTGTGTTTTCATGTAGAAGATGCTTTCTGATATATATCATGAAATCACAGTGTAGCTACAGTGCAAATTTATACACATCTATTTATTTACAAAAATCTTCTCCACAGACACAGAAAAACACTGGAAGCCAGGAAAAGTTGCTGAACTAGACAAACACAGAGGTAAGAAGTCCACTCATCACCACTCAGTTGTGCTCCCCCGTTGAGTGTGTGGATGGCAGGATAGTTTCCACGGGGACTGTATTTTCCTGTGACCCCGGGCACCGCTGGCACGGCTGTAGATGGCCAGAGCGTTGTGTCTGTCTGAGCAAGCCCCGGGGTGAGGCGGAGCGCACAGGTGGGGAGGCTGCTCCTCCACTCTCCCAGCATGCAGCGATTTGATACAGCCCAAGGTCAACACTCTGAATGAGACATCCTAGCAACTGGTAAATAGTTTCCACACGAACTGCCTGCTAGAACAACTGCTAGACTACTTTGATTTAATAAGCAGCTAACTTTTAAATTCAGCAATTATTCTTTCTAATCTATTTTAATCTATTCAGGTGCTGCTAGTTTGAAAGAGACACGGAATTTCATTACTACTCATGGCATGAATAGGGATCAGTAAATTATTTAAAACAGAATCTCCCTTTTAGATGTTTTTCACATTTAGGTCTTAGGAAAAAAAAATATGGGTGGAGGAAATACAGGAAGATTTTTTCAAGAATATGAATCAGAAATTTGAGTTGAATAAAAGCCTTAGCGGGGTAAAGTTCCTTAAGAACATGGAACTTTTTCTTGGGGTTCCTGATGAACAACTGCAAAATGAGATAGTTTCTGGCTCCTGCTTGTCTCAGTCTTAAATATGGTCAAATATCAATATGAGAAAGACTGCAGGCATTTATTCTAAAGTATCTTGTAAACTGATCATCACTGGTCTCACACAAAAGACTGACCAATTACATATATATTGGCTTTATACCTGTATGAAATTATCATATGTATTTTTGTATATCACAGTTATGTACATTTATACCATTTTATATGAGGCAGTTTTATGTGTAAACACAGGTATACATTAAAAATGACCCCTCAGTAAGTCTTTACAAAACTCTTACATTCATCCGCCATTTCAACTATGGACAGAAATTAAGAATAGACTCAACATGAGGAAAGAAAGCCAATTAAATATCTATGAAACAGCTCAGATGTCCTGTAAAGCGTCTATTAAATAGCTCAGATGTTTTGTTAAACATCAACAAATTAGTAAAAGAGACCAAGCTATAGGAAAGCTAATTCCTATAGGAAGGCCTATGCCAAATTACTCAGTTGCCTAAAGAACAACTTAGAGGCAGGTAAGTAGTCAATTAAAAAATTTCTAAACAAATTTTGTAAAGAAGACAATAAATCATTTAACACATGAAATTTGGCGGTAAATGTTAAAGCTACATTTAGCTTTAACATTTTGTGTGTGTATGCGCGTGTGTGTGTGTGCATGTAGTTGCATATACACACACAAATTATGTTTATACACTAATCCACATTTAAACAACTTGGCAATCTTTGTGATTCTGTGATTCTCTGAACTCATGAGGACCATGAGATAAATTTCTCAAGAGAAGCAACAGAATCTCAGTTGCACTACTGCTCATATTAAATGAAATGGGACAAAACACTTATTAAGACTTTCACTAGTTTGAAATGACATCAGAGTTAAGGATCATGAATGCATCTGTTTTGTAAAGACAAATAATCTAGAACACCATATGACATTAAAACCTAACCCACTGCTTTCTTATGATATTGCCTCTGAAAGGGATCATTGTGGTAATAAGCAAATGAGCTCTAAACTCTGGGCCCTTTCACTGTGTAGCTAATTATCACCTCACTTCTGTAATTTAAAAGTTAAATGTCCAATGTGGGAGATTCTCATCTAGGTGGTGATTCCTCTAAGACTCTAACACAGCAAAGATACATCGCCTTGTGGTGATATCTCCCCAGCTACAGAGAGAATGTAAATGACTTGCAGCAATGTCAATCTCTTTATAATAAAGATTAAATTAAGTACAATTATTTCCACCTAAACTTCTGAAATATCAACATGCTGTAGGTTGAATAGGTAAATCTTCATTTGACCTATTATCCATTTCTTACTGAGTTTATCTAAAAGTTAAGATTAAAACCAGAGTACTGATTAAGAGATTATTAGATTCAAATGTTGGCACATGGACTGGATCTCCCTATGTGTTCTAAAATACATTATGTCTGCAGAAGATGAAATATAATCTAAATTAATGCAAATTCAACAGCGAAGCAACTGGGTCACTGGTGTAGATCCCACAGATCTGAGCACCAGGACTGCCATTTTTACAATTAACAGTATTTCTTGTCAGTCTGAAAACTACAGGGTGCTTTTCATGTAACCTAATTTAGGACATCTGCATCTGAGCTAACCACTCAAGGTTCCCTTTATAGCCAGTGGGAAAAAATAGACACTTCTGGGCTGACATTACATATCAAATGATTTAAATGTTAAGACTGAGATAAAAGATTAAAAATGCCTGTTTGTTTCAACTGACTATACTGGCAAGACAGTGTGTCTAACTGAAATGCAGAGGGCTACTCCAATGTCTAAGTTCAGCTAAGTGAATATTAGCCAAGGTATCTGCAATTAGATGGTACTCATTTGAGAAATTTGTAAATATTGCTTCAGAAAAGGCTGGAGAGATAATAACATGAGAAAGATTGTGCAATGAACTGCATCACAGATTTTAAGGTCATGAACTTTTAAGAAATTTGCATATAGGAAGCTGTTGGACCAGGGGTTAAATAAATCTGGACTCAGGTACGCATTAGCATGACAATCCTACTGCTGGAAGCTAAGTAAGCTTATTCAGGATTGGCTGTCTCTGTCTGGAATACGACATGTCTTCATAGAACAACAGAATGGTTTGTGTTGGAAGAAACCTAAAAGATCATCCAGTTCCACCCCGTCAGCCATGGGCGGGGACACCTTCCACTAGATGAGGTTGCTCAGGGTGCATCCAACCTGGCCTTGAACAGTTCCAAAGACGGGCAATTCACAGTTTCTCTGGTAACCTCTTCCAGTGCCTCAACACCCTCACAGTACAGTATCTCTTCCTAATTTAAATCAAAATCAAAGTCGGTATCTTTCCTCTTTCCGTTTAAAACTGGTCTTGCCTGTCTTATCACTATTTGCCTGTGTAAAAAGTCACTCTCCCTCTTTTTTATAAGTCCCCTTTAAGTATTAGAAGCCCACAGTGAGGTGTCCCTGGAGTCTCCTCTCCTCTCCTCTCCTCTCCACTCCTCTCCTCTCCTCTCCTCTCCTCTCCTCTCCACTGTGTGTGCCTGCAGAGCTGTGACCAAGGGGCAGCCTCTGCACCAGGCAGGTGCCAGCCTCGGGAGGGTTTCCCAGCTGGAGACCCCTTGTCCTGGTTTGTGGTCAAAGTTCAGCTCAGGTTCTTCTTTCATTTGCATGGAAGTTCAGGACACGGTTGTGAATTTGGGTTTGGGGTGTGTTTTCCCTCACCTGGGAGACAACCCCATGGCTCCAGGGGTGTACCCCGATCCCTCCACACTGCAGAGGTGCCTCTGACGTGTCCCTCTGCTCCCAAAGGTGCCCCAAACATCCCAGCTCTGTGCTGAGGGCACAGCCTGAGCCTCCCTCTGCTCTCTCAAGCTGCTGCTCTCGTGGAGCCCNNCTCTCCTCTCCTCTCCTCTCCTCTCCTCGCCTCGCCTCGCCTCGCCTCCCCTCCCCTCCCTATTCTTTTATTGACTGTTAACTAATAGTTAAGCTGTCATTATTCCAGTAGGCAAGCTCAGCAGCATCACAAGGGGAAACATTATCTTCACTGACACTAACACTTGCAACAAACCTTTAGGCTGAGCCACCCAGACTTCCTTTTGAGTTTCCAGGTTGTGTGTGCCTGCAGAGTCACTCAGACATGAGAGCAGAACATGCTCTGCATTTATTAGTGGACAGCTCTTTAGAGCAAAAGGAATGAGGAACTGCATCCCTTCTCTGTCTTGTGCCTTCATAAGACTAGTTAGGAGCATAGGAAATGTATGCTGTAATCAGCTTCCGGAAAGCTCATGATTAAGATACTGAAGAAATGTGAAGACAGGATCTATCTTAGCATGTGTGCCACATGAGCACATACACATCTGTAGGGAGCCTACAAGGGAGTTGAAATGGTACTTTTTACCAGGGCACGTAGTGATAGGACAAGGGGGAATGCTTTAAACTGGAAGAGAACAGGTTTACGTAAGTTACAAGCAAGAAGTTCTTTGCTTTGTTGGTGGTGAGGCACTGGAACAGGTTGCCCAGAGAGGTTGTGGACTCTCCCCATCCCTGGACATGTTCAAGGTCAGGTTGGATGGGGCTTTGAGCAACCTGGTCTAGTGGAAGGTACTGGATGATCTCGAAGGTCCCTTGCAATCCAAACATTTCTATGACTACCTGAAGTAAAATATACTCAGCATTTCCCAAGACCTTTTTAAATCTGGTTAAAAGATATTATAAATAATGGTAAATGAAAATATCTAGTCTAAGGTCTTTATTAGTTTCTGGATTTATTAAAATTCATCCAACTCAATATTACTTTCAATTCTTTACTGTTCCTGCTGTGATACAGTGTTGTGTTACAATGAACTGCCCAGTTAGCAGCAGCCTGCAGTCATATAAGAACTAGGGGCAATCTTATGTTCACAGAGAGGTGATTTTAAACTAATGTAACTAACTCCATGATTTTTGGTTCACCTCCCAAATTACAGACACTGATGACCTCATTATTGAACTAAACAGCACCTGAGAACCAGAGAAAAATTATTCAGTGTGCAGTGCTGTAAAACATGAAATAAACTACCAAATTTTTAAAAATAAATAAATATCCATGTTGAAAATTCAAAAAAAATATGCACACAGCAAACATTTATTATTGCTATATTATTGCTAATTTGAATAAGCTAGCAAGTATATGAATATTTTTCAATAATCTTCAGAGACATAGATATCTCAGGCAGCCACAGACTAATAAATATAACTAGAGAAGTTTAGAATGCTTATTTGAGACAACAGTTTTGCAAAGTAACTGCTGCATTTGTTTTAAGTGTTCTGGCTTCCTACATATTTATTTGTTTATGGCAGCCACACCTGACTGTTCTCCCTTTAGCTTTGTTTACTTTTCCATCAATGCTGAATAAGTCACAAGGACAAGAATATTAAAATTCTCCTTCTCTTACATAATAAGATACCTACATAAGATAATAAGCCACATCTTAAATTTAAAATATAATATGTACACAGGTACCCTTTCTTACTTTTTGGAAGCACCCTTCCCTGGGAGGAAGCAGCTGTTCTGGAGGAGGGCATGTGCCCCTGGTGAGGGGCTGCTCAGTGCAGCAGAGAGCATGGGACCGTCCAGGGATGAAGGTGTAAACAGGGATGCAGGTTGCTCAGACAGAGACCTGAGGCAAAAGTCAGAATGGATGGAAATTTAACAATAAGGGCTACTCACAGAGCTTCAAAAGGAAATGGAAGTTATTCACGGAGACCCAGGGAAGAAGAAACATTTCAGAATAGAGTGATGTTTGGCTGAACCACCTAGGATGGCTCTCAGAGGTAAATGATTTTCAAGCGCATAGAGTTTTAGGAGGTTGGTTCTGAGAACACCAACGCTGCTCATCTTCCCCTCTTCATCTTCCCAAATCAAATAAATCAACGCCCAGGTGCTCCCTGAGGTCTGAGTTTGGCAAAAGACCCACAAATTCTGTAGCAAGTATACATGGTGACAGGATATGCTACAGAACACTTGTTTTGAAGCTTGACTTTTTCCTTTTTTTTATCAGATAGAAAAGAATCAGTGCAGTTAGATCAGTGTTATCTTATCTTTTTATATTATGTATTTTAATAAATATTTCTAGATTAGCATTTTCAATGTTACTTCAAATAAATATGCTGATGTTGCTCAGCTGTTTTTCAGTGTGGCAGCACATTTTTCACAACTGAACGTGAAAAATGGGTTTTAGATTAATGGTATGGGTAAATATTTTTTCACACATCTAAAACTTAGTTAAATGTAGAACTCACTGCAATAAGAAGTTAGAGAAATCACATACATAAATTTCTTAATAATGACAAACTCATTAATAAGTAGTTCATCCTGATCCAAATGTGTACTCCAGCTCTGCATGTTCCTAAACTTGAAACTACTACAAGGAGAGGGGTTCTTGTAAAAGAAACATTGTGTACCTGCTTTGCTTTTGATAAGATTTTCTTAAGCTGACATCTCTGATACCAGGCACAAAACTGGCTGCTGTGTGATGTATTTTGGGGAGAGAAGCAGCAGCAGGATTTTGACAAATAGAGACGTTGGCAATTAGGAAGGTGTAGGCAGAGGACTGCACTTATGCTAGGGGTTAAGAGATGCAGAAAAAGAAGGCCTAGCATTAGTGATAGACAGATTTCATTGCATATGGAATTAGGAAACAGGTTTTCAATGTTTTGTTTAACATCTCTTTTTTCTGATGGTTCTTTTCTGTCTGTTGGTTCTGAACTGATTTTATGTCCAGTGGCCCACTTTCTGAGATGCATCTCTGCTCTTAGCAGTACATCCTGCTCTTGCGATTATGGTCCAAGAGTGCTGATTCACTGCTGTTTTCTCAAACCAAATCATATTAAAAAGTATTACCTCTAAAATAAAGACTATTATATGAAGTCATCATGTCTCACAGTGCAGTTTAATTACACAAAGATAACTACCTATGTATCCACCACCTTGTGAGTACATTTTGTCCATAAGCAAGTAAACAGTCTGCTGCAACTCTTATTCTTCATCTACCCTTCCCACAATTTTTTAGTACAAAACACACTCGTATCTTATCATCGAAGTGATGTGTTAATCATACAGATCTTTATGACAAACATTAATAACAAAAATAATGACACAAATGACAAGCTGAATAAAATAATCTGGTGTCAGAAAAAAGGGTTTGGTATCATCTTATTTGCTTTGATGCGTGCTGGTAAAACTAAGAATTTCACAGTAATAAATCTGCTAACCTAGCTGCAATTTGTGGTTTTTTCCTCCATTTTTATTTCATGATTTGCTATTATTTCTACAGTTGTGTTCCAATTTTTCCATGTCACCATTATAATATTTTCGCTAAGAACAATCACTCACAGATCAAATAAGGAAACACAGCCCCATTGGAACATCTCAAGAGCACATGACCAGAGTGACCTCACAGGAATTATTTTGTGTATGTAAAAGTTCTGCCTTGAGCTAAATGGCAGAGGAAAGCTATGTTTAGGACATTTGCAGAAAATGAAATGCTTCTAAGTTTTGTCATTCCTATCCTTCTAAACACCCATTATTTACTTGAAGCTTATATTTCTCAGGTCCAGAATGTCAACCTTTTATTTCTGCTTGAGCAAATGCCTCACTTAAGAAGAACAACTGGAACAGTTTCTGTGGGAAGCAGCCTACTGGAGTGAAACCTGGGCTCATACCATTTAGCTTCAGACATTTCATTTAGGTGCCTGAACTTAAATATTTCTTTTCTTGACTCTTGCTAGCCAGGTTGCCAGCCTGAATCGCCCTATGACAGCTTCTTTGCATTTTCATTGACACGAAAGGCAATGCAAGCAAATAGACAAATACTGAGCTATCAAATGCAGGATCTAGTTAGGCATTGCACACACTCCCCAGTTGTGACTGTATTATACAACATCGGAGATGATGTTACATAAATGTTATTTTCTTTGCATTTCATTCCATGAACCTAAGAAATTGAACACTAATAAATTGTCTCATTAATAAAAAGACTGAATTATAATTTATTTGGTTTGACACAAACAAAGGTGATCTGCACACAAGAAATCACTATATTTCATAAAGAAGAAAAACTGGACTTTTAGTGAAGTAAGTACATTTTATTTTATCTATATTCTTAGGGGCATTATTTTAAAAATGAATGAGATATGAAAGTGAAAGATAAAACCTATATAAAAATGTCATTTTCATATTATTATATATAGCACATTAAAGCAGCAAGACAATCTATAGTCATTTTGAAAGTGATAAAATTGGCCACGCTCGTTGTTTGCTGTGGAGCATCAAGAATCTCACCCTTTTCCAACTGCAGTGTGTTGCAGCAGCTTCATGTAATCACAGAGCCTTGAAGCAGCTCCCTTCTGCCAATCCTTGCAGCCGCATTGCTGCTTTCAGCTCCCCATCTAACAGACAAGTACATCTCAGTGTGCAAAAACTGCACTCAGGGAACACAGAAGGGAGAGGAAAACATTCCCTCAAAAGGCCTGGCAGAACATAAAGCATACAGTTAGAGATGTAGATACAGACTCAAATTCCTTCCAATTATATTTTTTCTGCAGTTGATTCTAGTAAAATATATACACAAATATAGTCTTATCAAGTATTGAGCATAAAAGAGAGAGGGGAAAATGCAAACCCCAAAATGGTATTCTGCATTTAAATTGGTGTCTGCAAAACAGAAGATCATGCTAAAAAAAAACAACAAACAACTCATTACCAGTAAGCCACCTGCTGAGATAGTGAGTCCTCTCAGAGACTACCATATCTTTTAATATTGAATTGTCTGAAGCAAAGGAGGGAGAGAAAAAAGGAGAGGAGGATCCTCAATTTCATTAGATTTTGAATTTCCCTCTGGAGATGCCTATCTATCTCCCTTGACAAGATCAGAGGCTTAGGGCCTCAATTGGCTTCTTTCAAAGGTATAAGCAGAATGTTTAGGAGATTCAAGGACTAAAGGAGACTCATGTAAGTCAGGGAAGACTGCAAAAGGAGCAGGTACACACATTATTATGCTATTCATTCATAAGCTAAGAATTCTTCTATTTACAGTGGTCATTCTGATTGTAAAATGAACAAAATATACACTTTCAATAGAAAAGTTTGGGTCAGAGCTTGACTTTTTTTAAATTGCTGAAGCTCCATTATGAGCATCATGTTATTTAGGTTAAAAAATCCTCTGAAGTTGCAACAATTAGTTGGCAACAGTTAGTTTCATTGGCAAAATCCAAAAACTGTATAGCAAGAAAATGGAAAATTCTACCATGATCTATCTTGAGAAGCAAGTGTAGTGAATGCAATTCTCCACAGTCTAAAATACAATATCATTTGCATAGATAAAAAGTAAGTGTTAAGTGGCTGAAAATGTCAACGATCTGAATAGGCAAACTTTTACACCCAACTTATAAAAGCCTTCAGGAACTGCATGCAGTGTAGGACAGCACAGTGTGAGATATGTCATAATAGCACTCACTGGTAATGTCATTGTTACCTTTCTAATGATAACCTCATGTATAGAATAACAGCTAACACTTATTAAATTGCTGACCTACAGCAAAATGAAGCTGCTTCATGGGCATTTTTGATCAAGCACTAATAATATGAGTGGAGAGGTTTTATGTGTACATATACTTTTCAGATGGGATTTTGTATTGTATTGTTTCTGTGATGTAGTACATGTAAAAATAAGCCAGTTTTCAAGAATAATACCATAGAGGACCTCTTTTTTTGGATGAGCATCAAATTCTCTTGAAAATGCAGTCTTTTATATGGAATTACCTAAATGTAGACAGGAAAGTCTGACATGAAAACACATTACATAATATCTTCTGCTTAATCTACACCTTTTTTTGTTGCAGATGGGAATTCTGCCATTGAATTAGATGAAAGGAAACACTATGACATAGAAAAAAGTCCTATTTAAATGCACTTTAACCACTTTTTTTTTAAATTCAACCTATAATTTCTGGTTTTTGAGGGTAAGCAAATGTTCAGCTTTTTGCAAACGATGACCCCGAATGACGTGGAAAGGTACATCATGTCTAAGTCCCAGCTACCCAGCAGACAATCAAACCTAAGGTAGCTTTCTACCAGCTGCCTGGGATATTGCTGCCTTGCCAGTTGTGGAAGAACACGGCAAAATTCAGCTAAGACACCGAGTGAATACCTGGGCTTAGAGCCACCTCAGAGCTCTGCACTCCCAGAGCTACGCTGCTGCCACTAGAAGAGCTACGAAGATGAGATGAAGTCATGCAGTAACTGCAATATGGACACAATCAAAATAGGTCACATAGAATTAATGTTGCACTGTGGTGGTAAAAGACAAACTTATAAAGAACTGAGCAAGAGACAGAAAATATGAGGGAACAATGTGGTTAAAACTTAGAAGCAGATGTTACAGTACTCTAACTTTCATTATGTTAGAGATGACTATTAATGATCTGGCAGGCCAAGAAAGCAAGGAGGTAGCAAAATATGAAGATGACAGGAAATAATTTAAATTAATCAGAACAAATAAACATGAATTTCAGAGATACCCAGTGAAGTGTATCACTTTCTTTCTGCTAAGCCTGGAATGGACCTAAATTTTTAGCATTTTCAGGTTGTGTTTTTACACATCTAGAAAATCAAAACATGAACTGAAGAGAGGGGTTCACTGGGAATTTTTTTTTTTTAAAAAAAGCATAAAACCATAAAATTGCTGCCTTACACAAAAAAAAGTAATTCTGGGAGTAAAATTGGTGACTTTTGGCCTATCACACAAAGATAATGTATGAATTCAATTGTCTACATTAGCAAACTGAAAACACTGTCACTTCCTGTGCATTTGTACACATCAGTTTGTGTTATAATTGAATTCTTTGGGCATTTAAACAGTAAACTAAGAATTATTTTCATCTATCACATATTATACAATCATCACGCTTTTCTTTCTGAAATAATGAGCAGATAGTTAAAAACAGGCATGGCATAATTTACTCTTTTTTCTATATGTTATTATTTTGCCTTCCTTTCACCTCCTTGCTGTATCCATCTGCTTTTTGCAGTGTTGTGCTTAGGACATGCTAAATATGCTTAATTTATGTAAACAGTCAGTGACAGAACTTGCCATGCATGAAAGTAAACACTGATGTATGTCTCTGCCTTTAAAAAGACCTGCAGCTAGTTACATGCTGTGCAGTGTCTTGTGAAGGAGCCCTGATCTTCTACTACTATCACAACAGCAACTACCACAGCGACAGTGACAAAAGCGAGGGCAGGGCAGCATCAGTTGGGTTTTATACCGAAGAGCAAGACCAGTTGAACTTCACAAAGAAGGGCTTAACGATGTTTTAAAGCTGAACTATATAACGTTAACTTACACGATAGTGTAAGAAGCTTGTGGACAAGAGGTACGGTGGAAGCGTGGCTTGCAATGGATGATGACGCCTACACACCCGTGTGACAGCTACCGGCGGCTCCGTGCATGGGACACCAGTGCCATTACCTTGTACGGGAAAGGAGCCAGGCGGGGATCGGCCTCTTTTCCCAGGCAACTGGCGAGAGCAGGACATACTGTTAAGCTTTGCCAGGGGAGGTTTAGATTGGGCAGTAGGAAGAAAATCTCCACAGAAAGGGTGATTAGGTATCAGAACGGACTGCCCAGGGAGATGGCGGAGTCACCGTCCCTGGAGGTGCTTGAGGAAAGACTGAACGTGGCACTCAGTGCCATGGTCTGGTTGACAAGGTGGTGTTTGGTCGTAGGTTGGACTCGATGATCTCAAGAGGTCTTTTCCAACCTCACTGATTCTGTGATTCTGCGAACACTCCGCGCCGCCCGCACTGCCGGCGCCGTCCCCGCACGCAGGGCGCAGCACGACTCCACGCGTGGAGCGGAGCCGCCGAGCGAAGCGCAGCCCGCCGGCAAGGCACGGACGACGCCGGGCAGGGGAAGCCTGCGCTCCGCGGCAAGTGACGCCCAGGCCACCCGGCGAAGGCGGCCGCAATGCCAGCGCCGACCCCCGCGGGGC
>VYZT01040144.1:51433-138664 GCA_013400735.1 Pomatostomus ruficeps
GGGGGGGTGGATCCGGGCTCCGCACCCGCGAGGTGCGGGCGAGAACCGTCTGCCGGGGTGCCCCGCGCGGGGCTTTTCCTCCCGGGAAGGCGGCGGGATGGAGGCGCGGCGGGGCTGAGGCGGGGGCTGCGCGTCCTCGGCGCTGCTCCGCGCTCGGGGATCATCCTCACCGGGAAAGTTGGTGTGCGCGGTCGGTGTGCGGGAGTTGTTCCGCTGCCGAAGACGGAGGGAAGTCGCACCCGCAGCGATTTGCCGTTAACTGTTGAGAGATGAGAGACCGAACGCCCCACCGATCCGGATATAAACACCGACAGCATCCAAAGGAAGAGCTGAGCTGTCGCGTAACAATTTGCGCTTGGAAACGCTTTGGTGGAAGTGGGAGTCTTTGGCGTTCGTGTTCGTTTGAAAAGCGATACCGAAAAGGGCGTGATTTTTTTTTTCCAATAGGGAAAGGAAAAAAAAAAAGGGGGAAAAAAGACCGTGCGAAACCAAGCGCCAGAGCAGCCCTCGCAAGGTCACCACACCACGGGGGAGGCAAAAGTGCTCCCGATCCATGAGATCGCTCTATCGCTTTTCTCACTGCTTGTAAGGGATGTTTGAATTTAATCATTTAATTTATTTAACACGCGAGGTGCTTGCAGGTGGGAGCGGGGTAGGTGCGAGGCGGAGGTGCCGCGCTCCTGCTATTTACTAGGGCATCAGTGGAGTGAAGATGGAGGTGGGAGGAGATAACAAAAGCTGGTGTGCGATCCTGGGCATCTCCCACACGAAGGCGTGAGAAGGAGGAGGGAAAGGAGACGGTAGGAGAGAGAATTTCATTTCCAAAGATCAAAACAAAAGGAGGAACAGGTTGAGGCAGATCGTGAGCAGCCGGGGCGGAAAGCGAGGGAGGCGATTTCCGCGCTGACCCGAGGGGAGCGGAGTGCGGGGTCTCTGCGGGAGCTGGGATGTGCGCGACCGCGGAGGGAGGGAGTGCGGGCGGGGGCTGCCCGACCGGCGCAACTTAGCGCGCCAGCATCGCTTGGAGATGAGCTGCTCGCTCCCGGAGAGACGCGCCGTGTGTGTGTGGGGCGAGGGGAGGAACGCCTGCCGAGGGTTTCTTCGCCCTCCTCTTCCAGCCCCCGCCGGGAAGGACCGGATCCTGGCCGGGGAGCGCGGCGCTCAGCGCTGCGGCGGGGACGCTTCCCCGGCGCCCGGGGTGCCGCGCCGGGACACGGGGCTGAGCGCCGTGCGCGGCGCTGCGGGCTTCCCAGCGACGGCTGCCAGAAGGGACCCCGGCACTGACGCCTCCCGCTCCGTTCCCGGGCACGGCGAGTCCTTCGGTCCCCGCCGCCCGTTGCCCTCTGCAGGGCTGCCCGTGCCGCCGGCTCCCCCGGTGCGAGGCTTCCCCCGCCCGCCCGGGGGTGTCCCCACTCCCCGGAGTCCCCCGCTGTCCCCACTGCCCCCACAAGGGAACGCCTCCCTCCTTCCACCCCAGCCAGGCGGTCCCCTTCCTGCATGAAGCCACTTGCAAGGCTCCCCCCGCCCCAACTTTGCATCCTGTCCCCAATGCCATGAGCCTTTCCTCGGCTGAGTGTCCCCCCGGCACGTCCCTGACTTTCCCCAGCCGGGGCTCGCTGCTCCGGCCTCCGGCGTGCGGAGAAACCGTCGGAGATTGGGGGGGAAGGGGAAGGGGGGGTTGATCTTACGCAACTGCAGACCCTCCACTTCCCCGCTTCTGGAGGAGCCTGTTCCGGTGCTTTTCGGAGGTGGGACGGGGCTCTCCGCCTTCCTCGGGCTAGGGACAGCTGGAGCCGAAGCGGGCGGAGCTCCCGCCGCTGCGCAGGTACCGCGCTCCCAAATCCCGCACTACCCGGAGCATGCAGCAAGGCGGGGAGGGGGCTTACCTGCACCGCCAGGCTTTTCGGAAGACAAGCAAACGTGCAGATAACAGGGTGATGAAAACACCTGCCTTTCCATTAAAATTGAAAGGTGATTGCTTGGGCATTAAACCCGTAGCCAATTATCAAAAGGCCAAATATATGAATAAATTCCATGTTCTTGTACAGAAGATGTTACTGTAGCAGATGGGTTTAAGAGATACAGGTACTTCTTCCAACAATTCTGCTGGCAAAATATTTCTAGTAGTGTTTTGTTATTAGTGTGCCTGTGGATAGGCATTCTCTTCCTTCATATATTGGAAAATTCAGATCTCAGAAATATCACTGTCTCTTTATGAAGAAAAAAAAAGATGTATATATTTTATAACCAAAATATGATATGCAACAGATTAATCACAGAGAAAAATAAGTGTATGTGGAAGCTCAGTCTGTGTAAACTACATAATCACTGTCCCTTTCAGAATGTGTACATACTAGTAGTTGTTTCTGTGAGACATTTTCAGAATCATTAGTTTTTACTACTACCCTATTACTTGACAGAATGCCTTTCCTTTTTAAAGAACATAGTTCATTTAAGAACATCAGTTTGCTTGAAAGATCTTCTAGTACAGTGTTCAAACAGCACAATCCATTTCAGGTTTGTGGACTGCAATCAATTCTAATTAAAACTTTAATTATGTTTTTCTCCATTCAAACAAAGCATGAAGTAGTCTGGCCTAATGTTGCTGTCAAGGAAAAGTAAGGAAATGTGTTCTTCATCTTGGTTATGTGTTATCCCTGTCTTTTAATTACGGACTGAATCCTTAATCTTGTTATTTATCCACAAACTTTTATGATATAGGGCTGCAATATTTAACCAGTTTTCGAGGTTGCCCTGTCTTCTTGCCCCATACAAAAGTATACCTGCACACAGAATTACACCACTGATTTTTCAACATGCTCCTTATTCTGGAACGTCCAGCTATTGCCAGCACATCAGCAGTGTCGTCGAGCGACATCTACTCTGGAGTATCACAGCGTTATGTAACTCACAACAGAACAAGTGCCAGAGATGTCTGCGCCGCCGTTGGTCCCGTTGTGTGGTTCCCTGTGTGCTCTCCCATGGTGCATTGTACCAGAAGAGCCAGAGCTGATACCACCCCACAGCACCAGCCAGAAGGAAAATCGTGCTCTGGCCAGAATGGCGAAGTCTGCCCGGGATGTGATGGGCAGAGCAGAGCAGAAGAAATCAGGCAGGCTGTGCAGGATGGAAGTGGTGCAATGCCGCTGGCTTTGGTGCTGTTTGGAAAAGGTGCCACATGTCCCAGGGTGCGACATCCTGCTGACTGCAGCGTGCCTGGGCTGTGGGGGGATCCCGAGGTGCCTTCCAGCAGGGTCCTGCTCGAGGGCTGCAGCAGCGTTGTGGTGCTACAGGCCTCTTGGCTTTTCTTTCCCTCTATACACTCAGTGTAGCTGCAGGAAGGATCTAAATCTACGGATATAGGTTCCCTTAGGAAACACATGAACGTAGTGAACTTTGTTGGGAGTGATCCCGTAATTGTTCACATTTCAAGCTGTTGTCCTGGTTCTGGTTTTTAGTTTTGGAATTGTAATGTTATGTCTGTCTACACAATGGATTCCTAAGCGTTTTTGTATTTTATCTGTGCCTCATGCTCCCATTTTAGGTATTCAGTTCTGTCAGCTTTTGCAGATTCCCACAGATTTCCAGAATTTTATGTCACTTGGCCAGAAAGTGCTGGCTCATCCTCTAATTGTGAATCAAACAGCAATGTACACTAATTGAAGATAGAGTTAGAAAATTTATAATATGGTAGACAGATTTGGTTTTAAAGTCCCAGGAACTGAAACACATAGCACTTACCCTGAGCAACTGTGCTCCTTGTCTGTGATGTTAAACGTTGTCAGCATCAGTCTTCATCCTTTTGTTTTTCATAAGTGTTGTTCTAGCAGTGTGCATTGGGGCTAAATACCCTTTGCCATTCGAGTGGTCTGTAAAGAGGCTTGTTTCCAGGTGGGTTTGATTGCCTGTGGATTCTTTGCTTTCCTTTAATTTTGTCTTATATTAATAGAGAAAAGCAACTGTGTGATGTTTCTGCATTATTTCTCATGTCTAATTTTGACTCAGACTACTCTGTAATGAGCCTAGACCATTTCACCTGTCCCCATTTTCTTTTGGATCACTATTACCTGCATTTGCACACCTTTTGCCATTTGCTACATCGTTGGGCTTTTTCTTTCTTCCTTTGCAGTGTAATTTTATTCCTCCCTTTTGTGTGTGTTCATTGCATCTTTGGATTACTTTCTGCCTTACCAATTATCTTCTTTGCTGTTTATTTCTTTGCTGGGAGAGACCATGGTTTACTCCTCCATGGCATCGCTGAATGCGTTGTGTGATACAGGAATACAGCACCAACAGGGAAGGCTGTGAGCGTTTCTGTGCTGGAAGATGTAAGGATGCAGATGGGCTCCCATCACAGGGCGGCGCTTTCTTACCTCAGCTCCAACTACTGTATTCATAGAGAGAAAATCATACCTTTTGAATTTTAAACTATTGGTCTGAGTGTAATAGCGGTAGACCTTTTCAAAGAAAATTAAACAGATGATAAAAAGGATACTTGTCCATGGAATATAAAATCTCGGGGTAGTGCTACAAATCCATATTGCTTTTTCAATTATAATGTGCTTAGAATATATATGTATTTTTTTCTTTTTTATGTATGTGGATGTTATCCACAGGGTCTCTGCTTTCAAGAGCTTTTCCACATTTGGATGTGAATGTGACTCAAAGGACAATAATACACATGTAGGAAATTAAGGCAGATTATTAGAGATGGTCTCATAGATAAAAGTTGAAAAAAGTAAGTTGTTTCAAGGAGACAGTGGAAGGAGAAAAGGATAAAAATCACTTGATAGTCAAATTCACTGATGTCTTTATAAAAATATCAAGCTGTTTTTCTTTGTGATTATTCCCCTGAGAAAAGTAAGGAACAGAATTTTTTCCGTAAAATAACTTGTAAAACACAGCTAATTGAAATAAATGGTGCTCCTTGGAAGTGAAAGGACAACTGCATCTTTTGTTGAGCTAAGCATCATGTGTTCTAAAACTATGATATCAAGGACAAAGGAATAAGCATTACAGATATTATTAAAGATTTTGTCCCTGAAATAAACCCCATGAAGTCATATTTTCAATCCCAGACTGTAAAAATTTAATGGAATGTATTATAAGTTTCTCAGTTTCACTGTCTTGAAAAACGTTTCCTACATTCTCGAGTTTGTCAACAACCTGCCAGCTTTGAAGTAATGAGCAGTGATAATTTGAGATTACCAAGTGGATCTTTTAAGATAATGATACTAAAATAATTTCTTAATAGGAAGATAAAGAACTTGAAATCTGTCATCACAAAGCCATTTGAGAAAGATTATCTACACAATCCTCATTAAAAAAGTCTGAATTGAGGTGCAGGAAAAAAGATGTGATGGTGATTCTTATAGCTTTTACACTATATATATGAGATACTGAACTTTTTGGTTAAAATGACCTTTAATCACTTTTGGCTTAAAGCAGATTTAATTTTAAATAATTGATGACTTCAGAGAAGCATCATTGTTTTTATGTAGCACTATTAAATACCAGAAAAAATCATTTTACTTACTTCTTGTTCGCTAACTTAGACTTTCTTGAAGTTGATTTATGAAAAGATTTAAAAACTGAGATCCATAATATTTAGACAAGTGGTATTGGAAATTTTTATTTTTGGTTCTGTCAAGGTATTTTCATACAGTAGTTAGGCATAAAAAATAGTATAGTTTTGTTTTAACTCCTAATGCATTGAATCAACCTATATAATAACAATGAGTGGGATTACTTTGGTTGTTCAGACTTTGACTGTACAAGTCAAAATGTTTACTCAGGAAGAAAACAAGTTGTGACAGTAATTTACAGAGTTTTTAGACTAATAAATATAAGGCTCTAAATTTTTGATAAAAATTACTTTTATTAGTTTTAACTTATAGCTAAAGAGAGAGGTGTATTCGAGAGATGGAAGCTTTTAGATTCATAAATGTTTCAATCTGCAAGGGAGATTAAAGAACATTTTAACCATGTCTAGCAGAGTCCATAGCATTTGACGGGGGGGGGATCAGTCTTGATTTAAAGACCATGGAGAATGGAAAATGTATCTATTTTCTTTGAGCTTTTTTAGTGATTAATTATCCTTAGTCTTAAAGTGTCTTGGTTCTGGACTTCACTACAAGTTCTTGAACCAATCAATCCCCACAGTAGTTGAAAAAAAAATCTTAAATAGATCAGCTGTTCAGCCAGATGTGTGTAGAGGACTTCTGATTTGATTTTAAAATAATTTCACAAAGATAATATGTTACTGAAATTTATTTCTTTTAAATGAAAGTTTAGTGTTCCACTTCATAGAAAACATTTTTACTCAGAAGTAGATATTAAATCATTCACTGTAGGATGGAATCAAATAGCAGTGAGGATATGTGAAAAATTATCCTTTTTTGTGGATTGCATTTGAGAGCATATGTGATTTAATTAGACTTTATTTAGAATGGAGTAGTCTAAAATTAGAAAATATTGTTTATAAAAACTCTTACAATACAGCATATTTCTCTGTACTCTTATCTGCTATATTTAGAAATACAGAGTAACTGAAGACTCTTAGAGAATAAAATCTGAGATATAAGTTAGTAGTTAGAGTTAAAATGCGTTTGTTTTTTAGTAGAAGTTGGTGTATGTAAAGGAAAAAGTTAAGATTTTCTAAAGTTAGCGAAAGTGAACATTTTAAGATTTTAGCACTGAAAATAAAATCAGCATATATAATGAATAAAGCTGCAAAAAGTTATTTGTGCAAGTATTGTTAACATCCTGCACATATCCAGTCAATTTCAATATAGTCGGTGTCCTTTCATTACACCAGAGTATATGCTGTATTTTTTTACGCATTTATTTCTCCTTTTAAGTATACATTTTTTCAAAACCATACAAATGAGTACCAACATTCATGGTCTTGAAATTTGTGTTTTGAATGGTATAAAAGGCTTTCAGTTTGGAGGTTTGATAGCCTGAAAAGGGATTTTAATTTGATGCATGAAACATCTCATGATATTGATGATTTTTGCAAAGCAGACTGACTTACACAAAAGGACTGCATCTTCAGATGTCTATCAAAGTTTGAACTGTATTTTTCACTTCTTTTTTTCTATTTTTCTTTTCCTTTTTTTTTTTTTTTTGGTTGGGCTTTTGTTGTTGTTTTGTTGGGGTTTTTTGTTTTGTTTTTTTTTTAATCTGACTTGGATATGTCTCATCAACCACATTGTAAGGTTGAACAATGCTCTACAAAGAGCTCCAGTTGACTTGGAATCTAATCCCTGCCATCCATGCAGAATGAGAAAATTTAGAAGAATAGTATGAAATCAGTATGTTACATGTTCAACCTTGTTAAAACTTTGTATCATGCATCCTTAAATAAAGAGAGTCAAATAATCACAAACTGTTTTTTCCATATGTATAAATATTCTTGCCTCCTGTCTGTGGAATCCTAACAATACACCAGTATTACTGAAATGCCAAAGTGCTTAACAGGAGTAGCTTCTAAGACTCCATTTTCCTCCTCAGGTATGATAAGAAGACCACAAAGTAGCCTTGATCATTCTTCATAAATAGGTTTTGTTTGCAAGAGTTGTCCCCCATACTGCGTGAGTTTTCAGCTATTTAATTCAAAGGCTACTGTTTATTCCTTTTAATTCCTGTTTGGGAAAATAAGATGGTTGAAAAGGGTTATGATGTTTTTACATTTTTCTCAAGTGTCTGCCACAAAGAGGTGCTACTGGAACACGGATCAGTAAGTAACGCTTGTTTCCAGGGGTTTAAGAGGTGAACATAACTCAATCAGGCTTCCCACTCTGTTACACAAGAATGTAATCCTGAAGTGTCAACAGGTACTAACTGCCCCCTGTCTTATCTCATCCTTGGCTTCTACTGATCCCTTTTTTCCTCCCTCTCTGGCTCTGCTTCCTGTCTTTGATTCTGCTCCAAAGGTCTCCTGTTGCCTAAATCCCTCTCCATGATGATCCTGGCTGTGCATATTTAACCCATGGTAGATGCCTCCTTCATCTTGCATTTTAGCTGTGTTTGTTTTTTAAACTGTGAGCTTTATAAAACAAGGATCTGGCCTTTGCATATGTTCTAGAATGTGCTGCTGTATGTACAGTGCTATAAGGGTAAATGCTTTTATTAAAATTCTAACAACATACAAGATCTATACTGTACCTACAACCTGTGCAGAAAGATCAGGTGCATGTGCAGGCCTTTCATGGAGTGACTTTGAACCAATCCATGCCTGATAGCAGCCGGTGGGTTTGTCTCCTGCAGAGCTAATTAGGATACATTCATACACCTTCTGCTTCGCCCCAGTTGGGGTGTTCACAGTGGCAAAGCCAGAGCTGGAAGCTGGCTGAGGCACACACTCTTCTCTGGCTGTTGGGCTATAGTGTAGGTACACCCTAGAATATGTCCTAAATGGCTGGGTTTGTATCTAGATATTTCTAGACATGTATCAGGTGTCTGGTATTTTCAAAGAGAAGTCTGTAAGAAGTCACAGTACAATGTAAACAGATGTTGAGTACAGCTGTGTTCTTTCTGTGTCTGTCTGCTTTTCCTGTTGAATTGCTCTCTTCAGTGCCTTAACTCTGTATTGTAGTGCAGGACCTGAGATGTTCTTGTAAATCTGCAGAGTGGAAACACAGCCTATGTATTTATCTTTCTCTTTTTTTTTTCCTGGGTTGTGGAATGTTGGGGTAGGAAAATTCAATATAGGAGACTGAAAATGTTACAATAATTTAGTATAACATACTCTGTGGTTTTTATTCCTGCATAGTGCTATAAATAGTTCTGTTGTATGTACCTGTCATCAATGCCATAACATCTACATTGTCAATTAGCATAACAAAATCTATCAATGCAAGTCCTTCAGTTACAAAGCAGTTTGCTTCTTTAGATAAGAATGAGCTAGAGAGCTGTTGGTTAGTTACTTCTGTTGTTTGTGAGATACATTATTTTAGATTATTACCTCCTTCAAATATTTGTAACCAACTGTAGATCTTTTCATAATGTGCAACTATAAATAAATGAAAATAATGTAACATGGTTCTGAATTGTTACATGAGAAATCAGTGGTAAATATAAAATATAAGAGTAATTTTTATTTCAGTATCAAATAGTCCTATCATCACTTTGTATTGCTGTTTTAATGTTGGTGAATTAAAGCTAGTCAATTTAAAATAAAAAAATAACCCTGCAGCTTCATGTGCTTCAAATATTTGAAAAATAACTGTCTGACTATGACTTGAGTTTTAGTGGGTGTCTTGCATTGCACAGTCGGCTGAGGAGGAGACAGAGATATTTTTAAAATTGCACTTTCTTTCCATATAAATTGCAAGGTCTTGCAATATGTGACTCATTTCAGCTGCTAGCATCTCCCTGTTGTCAATAGGAGTGTATTAGTGAAGACCAATAACAGTATAGCAATGTCAGCTCATCTCCAGATAAAAGAAAGAGTTTGTGAAATGTTCAAGGTTGTTCTGGTGTTATATGTAACAGAGATAGCTGGAGATTGTAATTCTTGTATTGCCCAGTAAACCCAAGCATTTACTGTTGATGGCATTGATGTATTCAGAAGGTCTTCAACATCCGAAGCTTTGTGAGACAACTAACATGTTCCCGTATTTTTGCGACTCTGCATTTTGTCACTCAGTAACTTACGAGATTCTCAGTTCGGCGAAGACCTACACAGCAGCTTGCAGCCGTTTCAGTGTTGTGCTTCTGTTTTCCTTCGAAAATACCTTCAAGAAGACTGCAGAAATTAGCATTTTTGGTTTGTTCTGAATGAACAAGGTTAGTGGTGTCACTCTGGGCACTTGACTAATAAGGTACTCTTGCATAAACATTGAATCTGTGAGAAAGAAAGAAACAAATTTTAAAAAAGGGTAGCAAATTCATACAGGTTATAGGAGTGAATTCACCATCTGATAACTGTGCTGTGCTAGTTTGCCATGCTTCACAAACTCAAATTACAGTAAGAGTGAGTTAGATGTGGTTGTGCAGTGAAAAGAAATGTATGCCATCATGTGAGCAGTGACATTAGCAGCACTGTTGACTAACACTGACATCAGGAAATCTATAGGAATACATGGGAGGATGGCTTGATGCTCATTATTAAAAATTCCCATAGAGTTAAATGCGAAATTCTGATTTCTGGATCAATCTCATCCTGAAGGAGCTGGACCAACATCCAAGGCCTTACAAATGTAAGGACTCATTCTGTGAGCTGATCTGTCTGATCCCTACTGGAAAACAGTTGGATCAAGGAATGGATTTGAGTACCACAAAGTACATGCTGAAACACCAAAACATGTCTGCGAGTGACTAGAGTTAAATCCATGGGGAAATCTGTTGCTTTGAACACGCAGTGTTGACTAGAAATGTAGGTGTAAGCGTTCAGCAAGCTCACAGCCTAAAGAAGACGAGACTCGGGGAAAAGGAGAAGGTGTGATCATGAATCATGTCGGAGATGTAGGCAGGATCAGATCTGTGAGGATTTCAGTGCTAGGGAGATTAATTTTAAATGAATCAAAAAGGATGGGGGAGCGAGGAAAAGGAGTAGGATAACATTTGAAGATAGCAGAAGGCAAAGGTGTCAACATCTAGGAAAGACTGAGGAGTGGAGTCTCTCACAAAAAGGGTGATTAATATGAAAAGTAGGCACAGATTCACCACTTTTCGTGATTTTTTAGATGTTGTGAGAAAGCTTCTCAGGGAAAATTTGAATTTGCAGGAAACATTGAATTTAATGATAAATCCAGCTGATTCTTGCTGCTTTCCTCTGAGCTGCTTCTTCAGATGTAATGATAGACAAGCTGTATCAGAACTCTACTAGGGCAGAAGCATCTGAGTTCGGTGTTCAGAGGAAGCCCCTACTGAGCTGCCAAAGACTGACTACCTGAGCTGTGATAACTTTTCTTATGCTGTGTGTCAGATGGGTGATAGATGTAACTGTTGGAGAGGAAGAAGGAGAATTGAGATGGGTTTTAAGTCACATGCAAGTCCTAAAAATGACCACAGAAACACCCCCAGTGCAGGCTCTCTCTGGCAGTGAGCTGTGTGGGTGCAGGGGAATTTGCTCATCTAAAGGCATTTGGGACATGGAACTAAGTAGGGAGAAGGATTGAAAAATAAAATGTGAAGGATTTGCATAAGACTTTATATGTTCTCTCATCATATGATTCATTGATCTTATGACTGAACAGCTGCTCTTAAAATTCTGCTTTTCTGGAGTAAAAACCTGTTTGGAGAGCTGATTTCGAAGTATTTGTGTGACAAGTTGCTCATTGTTTTGCATTTGTATTTATGTGCTATGCAATTTTTCACCACTGATATCAGTTTTGAATGGGATATGGCAACTACAGTATTGGCAAATTTATAGAATTTAACAGGATTTCATTCACTTAGTATCACGTGATGATGCAGAAGGCAGAAACATTACCTTGTCATCCAAGAGCTTTTAGAGAACTGTTGGCAAAGCAGAGGATGGAATCCCAAACCCTTATTCTCAGAGAACTGTAGACCCTATTTGACCTATGTGCTTGACCATAGTGCTATAAATGAAATTTCTGTCATGGGAGGAGCTCAGTTAACACTGACAAATTTAAAGAGACACTACAAAACCTCAAAAATTTTCTAGTAGTTACAAGTCAAGGTTGAAAAACATTTGGCAACTGTGTAAATTTTTCACCTCGAAGTATTCCAGTGCCATACCTCATTAAAGGCCAATCTCTGCCTCAGAAGAGTTGTTCATACAGGTCTGGTATCATTCCCATATCGATGATTGTCTTCTGTCAGAGAGACAGGTAGTACAAGATTTGCTGGGGAGTGACCACATCTGGAGTTTTAAAAGAATGAAAATGCAAGACTAGAGATTTGGATGAAAGCAGTGTCCCATTGGACTTCTGGTGTGACACTGCGCTGCCCCGAGGGAAATGCAGTGTCTGATTGCCCCAGCACTGGGTGATTGATGCTCCTGGCAGCAGGAAGGGAACATGGCACCAGCTTGAGCTCTCCATCCAGCCCAACCCAGCCTTTCCTGCCAGGGCTCTGTGGTCACATCTGCTAGAAAGGGAAGTTTGCCTTCTTGCCTCCCTTCCCTATTTTTTTGTGGTTCACCTCACCCAAATGACCCTTCTTTTTCCTTTTCTGGGTGAAGAGGCATGACCGGTTTTTTTCTTACCTACTTTGCACATGGCTACACAAATCTTAGCATATACACAAGACATTAGGCAAGGAGTTCTTTCCAAAAATGAATATGGTTCTTTGGAGATGATAACCTTTTTTGGCAGCAGAACTGGATTGTGTCAGATAAAAATCGGTGTGTAATCATCTCATGGTGCAATGGGAGCACACAGAACTGTGATCACTGTCTGCTTGTGACCTGTTCCTGAGGCTTGTCTTTCCCCTTGCCTCTCTGAAATACAGGGTAGAAAGCTAAATATTGCAGTTTAGTAATACTGGCAAACATTACAAATTCTTACAGGAGCAAGTGTTTGTGCATAGTTGATGAACTAAAAATTTAATAAGTAATAATAAGTAATAAGTAATAAAAGTAATAAATACTGTATACCTTAAATTGAAATCTTTAGTATCCCCACCAGTCTAATTTTGGAATCTTTGTGAAGTGGAAATAAGTGGGTATTTACATGTCTCCCAGTTTCCCATGCTATTGCTCATCAGATCTGTCACCTGGTGTTGTGATAATGATGATCCACTTGGACTAAAGCTGATAAGGAGTGAACTGCAGAACATGGATTGGACTCTTTAGACAGTGAGGAGGTGCACCTCTCTGTTATCTCTGGGTTTCAATTAGATTGGATTAATTGCATCATTATATTTCATTTACATACAATTCTTATGTCAGTTTTAATTATTAGTTTAGCCATAGTCCTTGACATATTTTTGCCTCTTAGGTTTTTGCTTAAAATAATACAGGTGTCAACATGCTCTTTGCACATGCACACAAGGTTGTCAAAGTACTATGAAAAAATAAGGTCAGACCAGACCAGTTTCTCACTTGGAAGTGAAGTTATTCTTTAGAAAAAAGCATGAGACATGACCCCTGTGCTTTGTACCATACACCTAAATGGTAAAGCTCTCCTATAATGTGCAGCCAAATTCCGTTTTAGACAGGTTTGTAGCTTTTCCCCTTGGACATGTGAAGCATTACCTGGAAATCAGTTTGACTGTGCATGAACAGAGATGTGAAGATTCCCCGAACAATGCAGAGAACAGGCATAAGCAGTTACATTGGGCTAATCCCCGGGTTGTGCCCGGGATTTGTCACTGCAGTAAGAGTTGGCAGGAGTGGCTGTTACCTGCTCTTGCTTGTTTCAGAGGGGTGTGGGTGTGACAATGGGTGTGACAATGAAAAGACCAAGACCTGGTAAAAATAGTGTTTTTAAAAGTACTAGAGCAGAAGAAAATGAAAGGTATGTATTTTATGTGGAATGGTCCATAAGTTGTGTGCTTCCTGTTCTTCCTTTGAAAAATCCTTTATTTCTTTGGCCAACTGTGGGTGATCATTACTTCCCATTTATTATTATGGCAAAATATTTAAAAATTGAGTCATTTGAGCATCAATCAAGCTGGATATAGGCCAATTCAACTCCATCAGGCTCTGTAAGTTGTTATTAAGTGCTGTCAGCCAAGTCCACATTATGGAAGAAAAAAGAAGAAAATTTACCATGTGTCAGAGCTGGGAATACAGGGGTTTTTTCAGTAACTCAAGACTCAGGAGTTTATACAGCAAACTTTCCAGCTTAGGTGTGTATTCTAAAAGTGGAACTGAAAAGTCTGGTTGTTTTTCGGCAAAAGAGCTTGCCGATGTTTACTGCTCCTGTAGCTTCAGACTATTCAATGGGACTTTTTATCACTCTAAATGAAAAGTTTAAATCTGTACTTCAGCTGTAGTGGGACTTTGCTTTGGCTTGGACAGCTCTGCATCCCATGGCTAGCTGAAAGGGCTCAGTCACTTGATACTCCACTTATTTTTTCTGCCGGAAGCACTTTGACAGCACATGCCTTAATGTGTCACTGCAGCATAACTTGTTCCCAGGGGAGCAGATGAACGAGCAGGGAGGAAATGATCATCCTGCCTCTCTTCCCGGGCAGCTTGCATCGATTAGTAGGCAAGGCTGCTCCCTGCACTCTGGCATTCCTGCAAGGATTTTCCATATCTATCTTCCACTCAGCCAAAAGCAAAACAAGCTGCAAGTAGTGGAAAGGCAGAATTCAGCTGGTGGGAAGTGGCAAGCAGCCCTTCCTATGGTGAGCAGATGAAGTAGCTTTTCAAAAAGATTATTACAGGAATATATTCACTAGCATGAAGCTTATTCAACCTGTCTCAATTTTTTCTCTTCAGTTTATCAGATGGTTTCTTGTAGTTTTGTGCCAGGTATAATTTCCTCTGCATCTGCATTGCACATACTACCTTATGTCTGGGCTGCTTTCGACTGGAATAAATATTTTCTTGGCTGGGGAGTAGGTGGTGTGACGTAAAGCACAGGGGATGCTGCTGAGGTCCTGTTTCTGCATCTGGTGTGGGCACAGCCAGCCAGCGTCAGGTGTCTGCCTTGGGCAGGCTGGGGAGGGCCATCCTGGGGACAAGCCCAGGAGCTGGGACAGTTCCGAAATCCAGCGCACAGCTCACCTCAGCACCCACCATTTAGTGACAGCTGGCACCTGCCATAGAGGTGCTCCAAGAGAATGGAACCCTGAAGGCTGCACAGACAGCTTGAATGATGACCCATTTTTTCCTGAAACATAAACATCCCACATCAGTTCTGCGCAGCTCACAGGTTTAACCTTGCATTTCCCCAAGGTCTGTGTGAACCTTGGAGAAGAAGTTTCTGTCTGGGTCACACACAGACTCAGGATATTGTGCCATTACCTCTGCTGTGTAAGTTAGCTCTGGGAGAGCCTAACTTACATTTACCTACACTATTCATCAAGGAATTTGCAAATATACCTCCTACATCTGTGCAGAACCTCCATATGGTATAGTATGGAGTATATAAATTTACAAAGTATTCAGCACTAGTGTGCATAGCTTGTGTGGGGATTTAGGGATATGTGGAGATTCTTTTAAAGTAGATTTAATTTAATTTAAATATTTAAAAAAGGATTTTACAGCTCACTGCAGAATCTTTTACTCTTTTGATTATTTTTATGTGGTAATTCTCCTTCCAGTGTGGAATGGTTTGGAGTGGAACAGACATTTCCACTAAACCAAGTTGCTCAAAGCCCCATGCAGCCTTGTCTTGAACTCCTCTAGGGATGGGACATCCAAAGCTTCTCTGAGCAAACTGTTTCAGTGCTTCACCACCTTCACAGTAAAGAATTCTACTACTGATTATCTATTACAAGAATTAATAAATAATATGAAATTCGTTACTGTTAGAATCTAGGTCCATGTATCTCCTACCTTCAATAAGGGAGACCTTATAGCAGCCTTCCAGTACTAAGAGATGTAAAGCTGGAGAGGGAGTCTTTGCAAGGGCATGAGGTAATGGGACAAAGGGTAATGGCTTTAAACTGGAAGATGGCAGGTTTAGGTTAGATATTAGGAAGAAATTTTTCACTATGAGCATGGTGAGACAATGGAATAGGTTGCCCAGAGAAGTTGTAGATGCCTGATCCCGGGAAATGTTCGTGCCCAGGCTGGATGGGGCTTTTAGCAACATGGTCTAGTAGGAAGTGTCCCTGCCTATGGCAGGGGTGTTGAAACTGGATGATCTTTAAGGTCCTTTCCAAACCACATTATCTGATTCTATAAAATGAGAGCCTCCATTTTTGTAATAAAGTGTATAGCAAAGAGAAGTTCGCCTGTTCCTGATGTTCTTTGGGAAATGCTATTCCAAAATAGTTCTGTGTATAAGTACTCTTAGTCTATTTATTATTCACTGGAAACATAAGTGTATTAATAAGATGCTTTTTTGAAGAAGAAGGAAGGAATGAGAATGTTTCAGCTTGAATTTTTCAGGAATGCCTTTTGTAGTTCATATCCACTACTGATTTTAATTTCAACTGTTGTTCAAGTTTAAGCATTTCATAATGATTGAATCATTAGAAGTGTTTGAAGGAATTACAGAAACTTGAAAAATGCCAGTTACCCAGGCAGTTAAAGTAGTTCTCTATATGTAAGAATAGAAAGCTAAGCCTGAGTCTGAAACCACAGTTCCATAAATGGTCTTGCTGCACATCATGTTCCTACCCACAAAATCCAGGATGCAATTACCTGGCTTTATTAGGCACAAAAGACTGTACCAGGAAGAAATTACCTCATCCTGAGGTTGGAACTAGGACAAAACTCCCTGGTCCTGAGAAAGGTGTGTTTACCTTTCTCGGGGTTTCCTTGCTGCTCCTGAGGCAAGTGATTGTTAATTGGTGGTTAACATCTCGGTTTTGTCTCAGTGGCGCAATCAGCCTCCATTCTTTCTCCAAAAGCTCAGCTTTGTCTGAAATGCCACCGTGTGACCCGTGGAGCTTGCTGGTAAGCGAAGTTTGACGGACAGCCTACGCTGTTTCCAGGGTGTAGGAAACATTAGGAAATACTGACAAGATCAGTGTGATGAAATAAATAGTATTCTCCAGCTGCTCTTCGTCTTTCTTTGAAAACATTACTTTTTATGGCCACAGATTTTCCAGTGGGAAACACTGAATACAGTTCAGGACCAGCTTTATCTAGGCTTCCACTGGTCCTAACTCCAAGAAACTATTTGGCCCCTTGTGGTGTTAGAATTAATTCTGGTTTCTGACAGAAAGTTACCCCGGAGTCAGTGCCTAAGGCCGCTAATGTTAGTGCTGCATTAGAGATCCATATCAGCATTTTTGATGCATAAATAACTGTTGCATTACATCTGTATCTAATATCCTATCTCAGGTATAGCATTTGTGGCACATTTAATGGTGTTTGGTTATCTAGAAAGTGCTCTGTCAGAGCATACCACAGGTATCTAGGTGGTGGATGTAGTGCTGCTATTTATATTGTAGTGCTCTACAAATATTAATAACACTGCGCTTCAGAGTGAGCTATAGCCATAAACCTGTAAAATAACTCCCCACAGTTCATCTTGATAGTCTGTTGAAATTGGACTGCTCTGACTATACCCCCTTCAGGCTCACTGCCAATCTCATATTTTATCTGAAATTCCGCAAGGAGACACTCAAAATAAACACTACACTAGCAACTGCTTGACTTATACTTAAGGCAGTAGCAAGCATCAGTTTCACTTCAGCTTCTCTGCGGCTTTCTTGAAAATCCATGAAATTTGACCTTTTGAATACATTTTGCTCTTATTTATCCCCCCTGTTGACTGCAGTAGGAACTGAACGAGCGTAGCTGAGAAGGGAATGGGTATATCATAGATGCTAACCTGTTAATGACTAAATTATCCCTGTTAGTCCCACGTTTCCCAGCACCAGGAACTTTATACAGTACATATCTCCTCACTAGCTTGCTTTCAGAGTAGAAAAATATAGCTATTACATTTGCTTTTGAGTTTTTTAGGAGGGGGAAAAAAAAAGAGGCAAGCTAGAAATTAAAGTATTATTCCAGGCACCATTTCAGAGATGTTCAGCTTTTTGTTCTGCAAATGCTTTTTCTTTGCTTCTTTGAAAATAGCTGATCTTGTAATTCACTATTAAGGCCTAAAGGTGATCCAAACAGCCCATCACCAAGGTCAGTATACCCTTGAATCAGACAGGTTTGCTAATTTTAAACTTCAGTGTTTTTCAGAAAGTAGTGTGTTTAGCAAGAACAGACGAGGTAGAATGTGGGATTGGGACAATATGAATGTTCACACATCGCTGCCAATGAAAGCAAAGCATACAGGTCTAATTTTAGGCTTTTCAGCCTTGGTATTGTTCCTTACAGCACAGTTATTTTCCATATGATACAAAGCACTCCTTTTTTTTTCACGTTTTATAAACTGCTTTAGAGAACAAAAGCAAGGACAAAGTGAGTATATGTCATGGTTGAAAGCAAATCAAAGAAGCTTTGGTAAGGCTGAAGTTAGCAATGGTTGCATGCCAGCTCTATATTCAGAGGACAATTTTTTAAGAAAAACAAGAATCTAGAGAAACATGTTGCAGGACCTGGAAGTAGAGGTGCACAGTATCTGAAGTGGGACCCCTGGCTGTGACTGGATGTGCTTCAACCCCTTTAGTTAATTTACACTGTGCTCAGATGCCTAGTAAGTTAGTCCTCTTTAAAAATGTCAAAATGACCTGTGCTGTTGGGAGAAGTAGGACTTTCAGGATACTTACCTATCTCTCAGTGCTCCAAACTAAGCGTTGTAGGTGCAGTGAGGATGTTACAACTGATCCTTTATGTAACACCACACAGATGCTGTTTTCTAAAGTTAACTTCTACTGATGCATTAGTAAAAAGCTATTTTATACAATAATAGAAACATAATGATGTAGAAATGGTTGTATGCTTTCCTGTAGATTAATTTCCTGTACCAAGGACTGGAACCAGTTGGTACTAAGTCATTCCCCATGGAAATGTCAGCAATGGTATTAACCTGTCAAAGAGACCTTTCAAAATAATTAAGTTAATGTGGTCCCCATTTTTCATCTAAGAGGAGCTTTAACTGAATGAATATGTGACAGGTTTCAGAGAAATCAGAGAACGAAAAACTGTTTGATTTTTGTTAGTTAATCTGCTGTTTGAAACTGGTTGGTAACTGGCTGTATTGGCAGAAAGAGTTTCTTGGGAAGAGTCTGTGCAGAGGCTGCTGTAACGCTGAACAGGTGTTTTGTCCCACAAGCTCAGCGAAGGTCCCCTGCCTCCTCACTGGGCTTCACCAACAGACAGTGTGGAGGTTTGGGTCCCAAGGCTCAAAGCATGGTTTGACCAAAGGCTCTGAAGCTCTCCCTGAACTAGGAGAGTCATCTCACTCTGAGCTCTGGGGGTAGAATATTTTCTCATGCCATTCTAGCTGTCTAGGAGTTAAATGTTTAGTCTAAACTAATTGTTTAGACTTTATTTTGTTAGTCAAACAAGGGTAGGCATTTCCAGAGAGCAATTAATCCCAGTTGCCTTTTATATATACTTTTAGCATGGAATGAATTGCCTCTTGGAGAATTGGGTGCCTGTTTCTCTCCATTGCACATTGGAGCCTTGATGACTAGTTTAGATTAGATATCCAACTTCTAATGGCTACCACCCAGGTGGAAATAACCTGGATTAATCAAGTTCCCTGCTACTGACTATAATAGCTTCCCTCTTATTATTCTCTGAATGATTTATGGATGCTGTGTTAGAGGAGAAGAGTCTTCCCTTGTTTTTCTTTGCAGTAATTTCAAACGGTTTGTCATTAATAGTACAGTTGCTCAGTTAATAGGAAACAGACTCAAAAATCTGTTGTTCCTGGTCATATGACAGTTTTAAAACTTGTGGCATTTTTTTTATTTACTCTAATCATTAATAATATTTTTAAAAACACTTTAATTAATTTTCATGATGGAACAGATTAAGTTAAAGGCTGAGAGTTGGATGGTTTTCTGGATTCTGGACAGCTTCTTGGAGTCATAAATCAATGTGACTCTTTTCAAGTTAAAGAAAAAATGTTTCTAAGAAAGTTTGAAGCGCAGATACTGGAATAGGGTGGGAGCATGACATTAGCGAAGAATAAGACTATTGTCAAATGGCTTTTTTTGGAGGCAGGCACTAATTTGATGGAAACTTCAAGATGGTAATTATTTGGATATAGCTCCTCAGGGCTTTCCCATGCATGTCACATCTAAGATTTTTTCGCCCTTTTTTTTTTTTTTGGAAACAGACCTATATGGCAAGCAGAGGAGAAGAATAAACTGAATGCTTCTCTTAACTCTAAAAAAAAAGGTTTCTCCTAGATGTTCTGAAAAGCGTTTTCCTGAGAAGTATCGGTAGTTTTTAAAAGAGAAAGTACAAATGCTAGTTACATGACATCTCTGGCCTCAATGCCTTTTCCATTTTCTTTATATCCTTTGATCAGGGGCAGACTGGCATCAGCAACAGTCAGATTCATTTCTGCATTTGGTCTGGGAAGAACAAACAACACCCGTTTAAGCCTCTACTGAGAAACCTTGGCTCTCTGCTTGAGTGTTTTCTCCTCTGACCAGTCTGCGGTGCTTTAGGGTAGTGGGAGATTGTTTGCCCACATGTGAGGGCAACATTTGTGTCAGTCTTGTCCTCCCTGTTGCTTCTGCACCCTCCCCCCTGTAAATCACGGTATTCCTTTCATGGCTCTCTTGGGTTTCTTAGACTTTACACAACATAATTATAAGCTGCATAATTCAGTTAGCTTTACAATCTGTTTTTTCACATAAAATGCTCTCCAATATTTTATAATTTTCAGCAACATGCTGTGTCCTGTTGCTGTGCCTCCCATTCAGCTTCAGCCTCTCTGAATGATGCTGACAGCCCTGCTGGCAGCCTGGGCACTCATCCCTCTCTGCTCTTTGGGAGTGGTTGTGTTATCTTTGTGCCTGAAGATGCCAAGACTGTTTAAATGTCAGTAAGATGTTGTCCAGATGAATTCCTCTGTAGCTTAAACAAGCATGCCTCTGTTTTTTCTCCCTTGTGCATCCACCTTGCATGCTATGAACATCACTGCTCTCACTGCTTACTGATGAAAAGTCAGAAAAGGAAAAGATGAGTTCGGATAACACACCAGGGGTGATGAGAATTCCCATTGGGTAGGGAGTAAGAGCCAGGTAGGAAGGAAGCAGGGAAGGAAAGTGGGAGCAGGATGAGCTGGTACAGATTTAGTGGGACCAGCTTGGCGAGCCAGGGAGCCAAAAGTACAGGGTACAGATTGGACAGGGAAGAAGAGGGACAACAGGGGCTTGAGATTTACAATTGATTTGCTGTTACCTAAGTGTCTGTCTCACAGAGGGCCATGGTAATTCTGTGTAGGCATTCCTAATGCTAAGCACATCTGCATAATAAAACCAGCTTAGCCTATATTTATTGTGTGTGTACATCCCTATATGTGGTGGTGTTTCTCAGCAACACTTACAGCCAGTCATTTCACCAAGCTGCTCAGGCACGTGCAGTACCCCACTCTGTTAATGTGCACTCACAGCTTAGCACTCAGTTACCCAGGACTAACACTGATACAGGATTATTCACAGGCCTGGCTATTTTTATGAAGAATCAAATGCCAACCTGAATTTTCACAGGTTCACAGTGGCAGTGTGTGAGAAATTGGGACCTTCAAAATGTTAAGAAGTGGTACCACGTGAGACAAGGCATGGATTCACAGCCTTATGAAGTTCAGTGTCTGGCCTGCTTTGTATGCTGGTGTTGTATTCTTAGAAAGTAAAGGTGGCAGAGTTTAAGTTGCATTTTGAGCAGGGAATGCAGCAACTAAATACTTGAGATGAGATTTGCATAGCTATTTAGGTACCTGGTGAGATTTCTGAACAGCACTCAAGCTGCCGGAGGGACACTTGATACATTTATACTGAATATCACCTTGATTTACTTGAATAGAAATGAACCAAGGCAATTAGACAACAGTACTACATTAGCCAGTAGTCCAGACCCACAGAAGCACTTACATGGTTTTGTAAAGCTGCCTTCTTATACCACGTGCCTTGAAGTCCACATTTTTCCTTTCCAAGATATGCACATTTCCCACAAAAAATTATAATACAAATTTTTATAAGTGAGAAAAGAGATTTTTGATTCCTTTTCTTGAATCTGTTTCTTGACACACACTCGCCCCCCTCCCTTTTTAGTAACAGGGCTACTCTGATCAGGAAAGAGAAAAAGATTGTTTTTCACCATGAAAAAGCAGGTTTCAGGAATATCATTTGTTTTGTACTCACTTTTGTCTTGGAGATTGAAAAATATCACTACCAGAAGCCCATCCTTTGGAACCTTGTTCATTCTGTAACAGGTTCTTTTTATACTGAGTCTTTTGGGAGTAGTTCACGGGAGGGGAAAAAAAAAAGAGGAAAAAAAATCCCCAAACTCTGCTACAAGTATAACCAGCTCAAACAATTCTTTGCCTTCTGGCAGGGAACATTTCTTATACTGTGTCCTCTGGTTTGATTTAGTAGATGTTCCAGACTCCTGGAAAGTGCCACGATGGTTTTTAACATTACTCTGTTTCATGATGCTGGATTCTGGGGATCTGGGGATTTTTTTTGTTACTATTATATTTATTTCACTGTTTATCTTATTCCTAAACTGCAGCCTTAATTTTCTTTAACTTTTCTCCTGTGTTGTCACACCAGAGAGAATTAACAGCTCTACTAGCACAGCATTTAACATAAGCAGGTCCTGATCCAACTGCACCCCTGGTGGATTATCTGTTGCTTTCAAACTTTAAGTGAAGACTAGGTGCCTATCCAAAAACTGTATTCTTGTTCAATGACAAATATGGGAGATGAACCAGGAATTTGTGTGTGAAATTGTATTTTTTCTGCCCTACATGATCGCAACACTTCTTCCTAGGTTGTTAAAATACAGAACTCTATGAAATATTTTATGAAGTTTTTAGCCTTTAATTATAACAACGTTTAAGGCATTTTCTGTCTAGTTCTGAATTTTCCAAGTTATTTGTAATACTTATATACCCATAATATGGTAAAAGGTAGTAGATATAAAAACAGTTATCACACCATTTTGCAATTTATAGAGAATGGGAAAAACAATGAAAAGTATGCATAAATGACTTGTGGGATTGACTAGTGAACTAAGGTTTGTGTATGATTTGAGATTACCCCTAACAATTGGATTTATCTGACTATAAATTGCTGCAGAATGATTATGTAATACTGAAAATCAGGAATATAAAATGTCAGGTGGATTTATTGGCAATAAGAGGAAGGCAATGCCTGTGGAACAAAATACATTGATGACTAAACTCTAACTAGTAGAAATTGGAAGAGGAAAAGAAAATTAATAAGGATAGATCTCTGAAATTACCAATTCATATCAAATAGCAGCTAAAATATCTAGGTACTAGTAGGACTGTACAAACATACGCTATTTTATAAGCATGTGGATCATTCTGTCTGTAGTTACAGTCACTTGTATGTTTAAGAATTAGTAAATTGTAAAAAACCTAGAAATGCGGAGTGAAGTTGTTTAGATGGCTCATAGGCTGGACAGAATCTGGCTATTTCATGCCTGATGAGGAGCAGGTGAATAAGAAATAGTCAGTGTTTCTCACAGTGCAAGAAAGAGGGTCACCAATGAAATTATTGTATAACATTTAATTAAATTACGAAACTGATTTCCACAGGATGTTGTGGAGACCAAGATATAAATGTGGCCAAAAAGGGATCAGACAAATTCAGGAAAGCTAATTTAATCAGTGATTATTAGACATGATAGTCTGGAGAATCAATGGAGAGAGAACAGCACCTCCAAAATATGACTCATCCCATCCTAGGAGAAGTGTCTTAGATCAGCTTGCCGAGTCTCTACCTGGACATAACTGTGTCTCTGTTGGTCTACATGACCACCTTAGTACAAACACCAAAATTTGAGAGCATTAAAACGAGCTGGTTTAAATCCTACTGTAGGTGTTCTTTTCCTATACTAAAAATGTGGGGCATTTTTACAATTAAAAAAGCTGTGGGTACAAGTCAGTGGTGAAGAGGTTGTTGGATTATAAAAAAAAAGATATTTTCCTATTTGTCATTCAAGATATTTTTGTTCTTTCTTAGCATCAGTTTAATTTATGTGCTTTATTGCAGAAGTGTAATAAATATGAAAGAGATTTTATCATCCCCAAAGAGATTATATCATTCCCAGCCTCTGGAATCATTAGACAGAACAACAGCCATTTTTATTTTAAACCTTTTTGCCTCCACATTCTCCAGTGATGAGTGAAGTAATCATGAGGTAATGCCAAGGAAGGCAGTGTTTGATATTTCTAGCTTTTCAGATTCTACAGACTTAAATAGTCCAGGGTAGCTGCCAGTGCAGTTCCTGCTTAGTATCATGGTTGGGAATAAAAATATTTCACCCAGTGCTGTCTCCTGTCACCTGGGAGCAGTGGTTGCTGTGAAAGGCACGGCCATGTGAAGGTTGTCCAGGCTCTCTGTTCTTGCCTGTTACCTCCAACAATTTCCCCTCCATCTGGAAAGGTCCGCCTTGATCAGCTTTGGCAAAAGCCTCGAGGTTGTCTCTGCAAATGCAGCTCTGCTACAAAATGAAAATGTCTTTTTATGGTTACTTGTCCTTTTTTATACAGCACCTTTGTAATTCGGTTCCACAGACCTCAACTATTCCCATGGACAATTCAGCAAAAGGCATCCCTAAGTTAGGAGAAAACATCCTGCCCCTTGAGAGTTAGTGTTATATGTCATGCTTTCCAGGATTCATAGTCTACAATAATGTCTTTTTCTTGCTAGGTTTTCTAAAATAGGTTCCTCAGTGGGTCCTTATCTGCCAAAGGTGGACAGTGAATCAGAACAAAATTTGATTTTCCTAGACAGTTTAATGGAACTGTAGGCTGCTATTTTATATCTGCAATTTTGAGACCTTTGGAAAGATTTTTGAGTCAGCTTGTCTGTGCTTAGCAACCTCCATCAATTGCTTTTTCCTGGTGGTTGCTAGACTGAAGGAATTCAGACAATATTTTTTGTGAATTTCATAATTTAAATAGTAAATAATAATAATTTAAGTGTTTATATAGCTTTCATTGGTTTTTCTCCATATTTTTATCTGCCTCACCATTGCTTTTTTTTTCTGTTTTGTCAAATGTATTACTATGGCCTGTCCCTGTTCCTGTGTAGCAGTTTTACTTGTGCTTTGCTGAAGGAGTTCTGCATGCACTGATATATCCAAATCAAAAATGTTGCTTGCCTTTTTATGTCATCACCAAAAATATAACTCCTCAACTGTGTGTCCTAGAAAAACAAACATTTTAGAAAGTGATCTGAAAAGTAGGCATCTCTTTAAACTAAAAAAGCCCAAAGTACAATAAACTTGTTGTCCTTTGCAGGATGAGGCGTGGAAGTTGGATGAGGATGGATGATGTGGTACTGCAAATGTGTGGTATATTGTATTGGTCTCTTCTGTCTTCTCCTCTTTCTTCAGTATAGATTTTATTATTCTTGGCCATGGTAAATGCTACTGAAATTTAGACTGTATCTCTCTCTCTCTTTTTTTTTTCCTTTCCATATGCCTTTTATTATTTCACCAAAAAAAAAGCATGTTTGCACACACATAGATTCAGCTGAGCAATTTATCAGTTTTATTAGCACAGTGACAGTAGCCAGTTTTTATAAAAATTTATTCCAGTAGAGCTCTCATTGAAAAACAGTTGGAAGAAATTGTTCCAATTACTTTTAATGTATGAAATGATAAAATTGTACTGTCTTTCAGCACGAGATGCTTTCTCTCTCTCTCTCCCTCCCTGCCTTCCTCTGGCACATCTTTTAACAGAAAGACCAGATGCTATGATTCATATTTGGGACCCATGAAATGTTTTATGTTTTACCTTGCTTTCTCACAGAACTATTGTACTGCATAATTGAAGTCAAAGCTAGAAGAAATAGCTAACAGCTTTTGGTTGCTGCATAGCTGAGATTTCCTGGGTTGTGTTTGTAATTAATCTTTAGTTATGAAGGACATACACAAGGCTCAGGGTCTTGCCATTAAGGTCGTGAAATAATAATGAGGTTCCTGTACTGGGGACATAGAGTCTCCTCCGAGACAGCCAGCATTCCTTTTGCTTTGCCCTTTTTGCTCATTTTGCAGTTGCTATCAATATTAATGTCAGAGTGCATTCTTTTTTCCTCTCAATATATAACCTTGCTAGTAGCTCTTTCATCTGTAAAAATACTTACATTTTTCCAGGAAGAAGGGTTTGTGAGGCTCATCTGTATTATCTATGAGTGATTTCAAACAGTGTCACTAACGTGGTAATTAACGAGGAAACACCAGCTAATGGTTATATGCATTATTACTTTTTGATGTTGGGCTTGCCCATGTAACAGAGATAGTCTGTACTAAAGAACTCACGTTCTCAGTCTGCATTAAAGCCATATTAAAATTTTAATCAGTTTTGTGCTGTATGACAGAAATTGGATTGGCAACTCTGGAAAGGGAATCTCCTAGAGAAGGAAGCGCAGTTGTCAGTGAATACTTCTAAATTCAGTTCTGGTGGGACCACTTCAGTTTCACACATTCCCAACTTTGCCCTTTTTGCTCCAATATCCATTAAGGGTACTAGTCAAGGTTGAAAAATGACTTGGAGATCAGTTGTGATTTGGACCTCTTGTGCATTATTCTGTGAAATAGGAAAGGGGACTTACCAGTGCTGGGTTAATGGTTGGACTCGATGTTCTTAAAGATCTTTTCCAGCCTGAGCGACTCTATGGTTCTGTGGTTAGATCTCTGCACAGAGTATTGCACAGCAGCATCAGTGTGTTACGTGACATCAGAAACACCTTATTTCCCTCCCAGCTTTCAGATGCTGCCTGCATAACATAAGTGGGGATTAAGGGAAGGCGGGCATTATTCATGGACTCCAGAGAGAGTGCCTGCAGATATAAGCTTGCTGAATTAATTTCAGTGAGCAAAGTTTCTCTGTGATGGCTTTTCTCTGCTCTAGGAACAGGGCACTGTGTCATTTAACTGGTTTGTTAGGTTCAAGTTGGTGGTGGGAGTCGGTCTCTTTTCCCAGGTAACAAGTGACAGGATGAAAGAAATGGCCTCAAGTTGCAGTAGGAGAAGTTTAGATTGGATATTAGGAAAAGTTTCTTCACTCAAAGGGTGGTCGGGCATTGGAATGGGCTGCCCAGGGAAGTAGTGGTGTCACCATTCCTGTAAGTGTTCAAAAGGCACAGGGATGTGTCACTTGGGGATATGGTTTAGTGGTGAGCACAGTGGTGCTGGGGTAATGGTTGGAATGGATCGTAGAGGTTTTTTTCAAGCTAAAGATTCTATGATTCCAAGTCAGCTGTCTAAGTCAGGAGGGCAAGATCTCATTTGGCTGATCCATCTGCTTAAGCAGAGGTGTCTGGTGCCACCTGAAAGGGCCTAAAGTGTCTGGGACACCCACATGGGACACCCTGTGTCTCAGCAGCTGAGTTGACTGGAGTGGCTGAAGTCATACCAGTGGGTACTTGTTACGGCATCTCATCCTTGTTACCAACCTGCCTGCTTAGAGATAGATTGAAGGAACTAAAATGTTATTTCAAATGAGCCAGTCAACCACTCTAAGTAAAAATTTTACATTTATTCCAAACCATAATATCAAAAGTGATGGAAAAAGCCTTGCATTTCATAGTAGGGCAAAGAAAGAATCTTTATTTGAAAGTTCTAGTTTAGGAAGGCAGATCAGGTTTTCTTCTGTTTTTCTTTCATAGTCAAGGCTACTTCTGATTGAATTTTAAGTATATTTTTCTTGTTCAAGCTGTGTACGTGATTCATCTGTTCACTCATTTGTGTGAGTAACATTTTTGATCAACCCTCAGTGTCCAACTCAAAGGTGTAAAGCCATTGATTTCATTCTGCAGAATTATGATTCATCTTCTCAGTAATGTATTTCCTCTGCATTTAATCAGGCTCCATCTGAAGCAGTCACAGGGGATAGTTCTGACGATTCATTTATAATGAATTTGGGACGGGTGTTGCGCCAATGGATCACTAGCCACAAGGATACAAACACTTTATTTTGACTTTGAAAGGTTTTTAGTAAAATAAAAAGCTGTAATCTGCTTTCCTGCTAACCGCTCCTGTTAATATCAGCCATAATACAGCCATGTGGTTTTTAGTAATGCAGTGTTTAGTCCATAGGTCAGAATGATCTGTTGAAATCAGCCATGCACAGCGGTCACAGATGGGTGCGCAGAAGCGAGCTAACAGAGGAGTCTGGGGTGCTCCTTCTCATACAGGAGTGGAATGGAAGCAAAGGTTCAAAGTGTCTGTATGTGTTAGCTGATATTTACTTCAGTTACCACAGCGCTATTGATAGACCATGTGCTGATACCACTGCTCAGAGTTTTACTCTATCCTTTGCAAGTCACAGGTGTCATCACAGGACACAGGAGCATGAACAAGACCAAAAAGAGACCTCTCACTGCTGTGTGAGTGGGGTACACAGAGAGACACAGTCTGAGCACTGATCTTGGCTGCTGTTATTCCCAGCAGAGACTGGAGGAGGGTCACACCGTGCTCAGCATACCTGCTTCTCTCTGAGAATCCAGAGCTGTGAGACTGGGCCTTGTACCACTGGACATGGCTGCCAGAGGGACTCTGTTGGGTAAAGAGGGAGCTGGATATTAGAGATGGGTTGGAGAAATTAATACAGCATTTAGAGTGAAATTTGTTGCAAAACAATATAGTATGTAATAATAATAAAAAAAATTTTCTTAGAGGTCAGGATTTTACTTGGTTAAGAACTATATTGAGGAAAAAGCAGGAAATGACAAGGGCAAAATGAAACAATCCTGAACAGTTTGATCTCTGCAGTTCAGCTATTTAAAACTATTTTGGTTTTGGGGGGCCTGGAAAAGAGTGGAGAAGAGTTTTTCCATTGCTTTGATGGAAGTAAACAGCATTTTAGGAAGGACTGCATTTGGTACACCAGCATGTTGCACTTGTAATGATATTAATCACACCTGAATAAGTGTTGTGATGCATAGGAATAACAATCAACTTTGGCAAATGTAGGTTTTTCCTAGTGAGATCAGGAACAGCATTAGGTTAGCCACTGTCAGTGAGCCAGGTGGGATTTTTCTTGTGTCACTTTAAGCATTTAGAAATCTGGTTTCAGATCTAAGAAGGTTTGCAAGGCTGCCTCTACAAGTGGCAGAAAGAAAAAGCCACTTGCTGATTCATTCTGTCTTAAAATACGTATGCATATATTCATCCTGCCTCTTTCAGACGTCTCTCTCTGCACGGGGTGAATCACTGCAATTTCTGGCCATCTCTATTGACTGCAGAGCGACCAAAGACAACTGACTTTTTAAACAGCAAAGATCTGATTAATCCACCTCTGCAGAAGGCAGGGCAGTATTGTATTGTTTCAGAGTTGTGATGGGGGATATGGATATAAATGAAGACTGGAGCTTGTACTATTAAGTAAAGCTCAATGACTTATGAGTCAGAGATGTCCTAAAAAGACACCTGATGGATTCAAACTCAAATTAAAAGGAGGCTGGAAGGTGAACAGTAAAAGTACTTCTTGGTAAGCATGCAGTTTAGGGAATTTGGCTTTGCACATATCAAACAGAAGAGTACAGTGACATTTCAAACTAACAATAAAACAAACCAATAGCAAATAAGGAGACATCCTGTAATACAAGGGGAGAGAAAGCACATGAGTTTTTTATAGCATTATGACAGAATAAATGGATCTTTATTTACAAACAAATGAAAACTAAGAAAAAAATTGTGCATATATGTAAATGAAGTCAATGGCTAAAGTCTAAAAAACTTTATCTGCAAGCATGAACATTCAATAATCTATCTCAGAGAAAAGCAGCATTTTAATTGATGCTAGAATTGACACTAGTCTCTACAAATTGACAAAAAAAAATCTGTATCTGAGGCAGAGGAAATGTTGATACAGCTTGGCATAATGAAACTAAATAGTTGTTTACAGATTACACAAATGTTGTCCCATGGTCGCAGAACACTGGAACATACTCAGGGAAGCTATAATATTTACACATGTCCTGTCAATCTTCCCCAAAAAAAGAGATGTTTGCAGCAACTGTCCCAGAAAAGATGCAATATGGACTATTGGATAGATATGTGAAAAATCTGAAATTGTACAAACAACTCTTTTGAAATGCAAGGCTCAGAAAGTGACCATAAATGTTGCTGTGTAACTTGTTCCAGTGGCCACTTTGAAGTAGTAATGTCCAGGAGGTTACAGATTTCTCATCTCATGAGGGAAAGCCCATTGGAAACCAAATTCTAGAATAAAACCTCAGAGAAAGCAATCAAAAACTCTTATATTTCATATGAGGTACTCAACAAATTTGTCACAGCAATCAAGGCTCTGATGTTGGAGCATTCTGGATAATTAGGTGATTGCAATGGTATTCATCATATGGATTATTAGAGGAAGGTTATTACTCTGCAGGCATTTAAAGATGATTATTTACAAGGACAAAATTTACTGGACAACAGTCCAATGAAGAAAATACTCATTCCACTGCTGAAAAATGAGTCTTCCTCCTCAAATCACACCTCTTTGTTACTCACTGATCATCACTGTCAGTAGACACTGGACCAATAGCAGAATGAAACCATGGCAACAGATGTACTCACGTATGTGTGTGACACTCAGCATTAACAAACTGATTGTTCTCATCTGAAATTAATCACTAAATTCTTTGGAACACATAAATCACTAAATTCTATTGAAATACTGGAAAAGAAGTGGACTTGGAAAACAATAAACCACAAACAAACAAGTTTGAGTTATGACGTATCAAAGCCCAATAACAGAGGTAAAGAGGAAGCAAAAATTTACTTAAGGAGAACTGATCATTCAGAGCCTAAACCTTCTCCAGAAATGTGGATACTCCTCCTTGTGGTCTAAAAGAGCCTGAGAGAAAGAACAAGCAAAAGAAGGGTTTTGTCCCTGTCTTTCCAGGTCCAAAACTAAGTAGTAGAGCCTGGAAGCTCTTCTGAGCGTTTGTGTCATGTTGAACTCAAGTAAGTCTCAACTTTACATTATGTTCTGCAAGCTATGTCCACTTGCAAAGGAGAAAAGCCAGCTGTGGCTTTTTGTGAGCAATTTCGCAATCCAGATGAGAAGAGGGACAGAAATAAGACCCTGCCATGTTGTTCAGACCATGTGTGTGCAGGTTTGTTTCTACCCAAGCTGCTGGCTTCAGCATCGGGCTCTGAATAGAGCCCTAATGTGACTCACAGGGCTGCATCAACAGTGGAGCTGCTTGTGGGTCTGGAACTGCCCTTGATTTTCATTTTGAAAATGTAGAGAATGCCCTTTTGCTTTATTCCAGATTTAACAGAAAACAAATACATACTTTCAATGAAATAAATCCAATGTTAGTTTTCTAGTCACCTAGAGAAAAGAAAACCTACATATCAGTCATTGTTATGTTAGAGCATCCTCCTGCACAGGTTTTACCCTTTCAAATGTTTATTGCTTGAATCTAATTAAATATCCATCTCATTTCAAATAAAATGTAAAAATATGTCTCTCTTCTTTTGCCTAAACCTCTTTTCTCCATTTATTATTCAATTTGGTTTGATAATTGCATTCCTTAATGCCATTACTCTCTATTTCCCCCCATTTCTTTTACACAGAGAGATTACAGGCTTGAATCTGATATTTGGTAAAGCCAGTAAAGTAACCTGAAATCACTGGATTTATTCCAATTCTTGCTGTAGTGTCACATAAATCGGAACCTAGCCTATTTTTTTCATCCATAGTTTGAGGTTTATGTTAGCAGCAGTAAATCATGACTGCTTCTAATTTTAGGATGGTGTTACACAAACACTGAATGGGTCAGGTTGGAAGGGACCACAGTGGGTCATTGGTCCTGCTCAAGCAGGGTCATCCCAGATCACATGGCACAGGATCGTGTCCAAATGGTTCTTGAATATCTCCAGTGAGGGAGACTCCACAGCCTCTCCGCAATCTGTTCCAGTGCTTGGTTGCCTGCACAACAAAGAAGTTCTTCCTCATACACACATACATGTAGATTTTTATTTTTTGTTCCTGGCTGGTTAAAAACTCAAAATAGAGGCCTAAGTTTTGTGTGAAGGAAGCATGTTAGTTCAGGGTCAATTTTGTTTCTGGATAAAGGGAACAGCATAGTCCTGAAGTCACTGATGGGCAGTATAACAACATGAATGTATATATATCTACCTATACCTGATAATTGATTTTCTCCCACAGTTACTACTGAAAGGATGCCTCCAGTTCTTGAGTCTCAAAACTGTGGAAGTTGACTGGGACCTCTGAAGTCTGTGTAGTGCTCAGCCCTGCTTAGCAGGGTCAGCTAGAGCAGGGCTGCGGTGCTTGGCATTGCCCAGCCCCATTTGGCTGTTACTGTGTCGGGTACCTTCTGCCCCTGGTGCCTCTGCCAGTGTCTGGCATGCTGCTCCTCGCCTGGCTTCTCTGTCCTGACAGCAAACACCTGAAGGTGGATTGCTTTCATCTTCCACTCCGACAGGTTGATGCAGCCTTTCTTTCTTGTGGGCAAAGTGCAGATGTGGAGCTGCACTGTGTTTGGATCCAGGGGTTCTGAGAAAGGAATAGGAAGGTGGGACTGAACTGAGTGTGGGAGTTCTTGTCCTGTGGGGTTTGGAGAGCTGTGGGTGCTGTGACATCATGAAGGACAGGTCACTGAAGAGGATCAAGTTGGCTGGCTTACAGGAGAGATAGTGAAGGGAGAAAGTCCCTTCTAAGCTGACTGACACCTTTTTCAGAAGGTTTGATCATAGTGCATAGTGTAGGACTTACATTGTGTCAGAATCTTAAGAGCTGGTGTCATGCCACAGCATCAGAACCTTCACTAAAATATCTTCATCTTTTGCATGTATTGGGAGAAAAAGGGGCTTTCCCGAGTGATTCTACTGTGCAAGGTATAGGACAGGGATCAGCATCATCCCTGTTTCATGCAAGATGACTTCGAAATTGTGTTGACAACTAATGTGAAGAGGTGCTTCACTATTTGCCTAGGGAAAATATAATTGTATAACAATTTGGGAGGGAAGGGAAATTAAAGATCATCTAGTTCCAGCCCCTCTGCCATGGACAAGGAACCTTCCCTATAACAGGTTGCCCATAGTCCTGTCCAACCTGTCTTTGAACATTTTCAGGGATGGGCATCCACAACTTCTCTGAACAAGCTGTTCCGGTGCTTCAGCACCCTTGCTGTAAAATATTTGTTCCTTATATCCAGGGTAAATCTACTTTATTTCAATTGAAAACCATTGCCCCTTGTCATGTCATTACAGCCCCTAGTAATGAGTCTCTCTCCATGGGGATGGGAAAATTCCTCTTATTTTCCACACATACAGTTCCTTGGGTGCTTATTTCCATGGAGCTTTGGGTATGAGGCTGTTGTTTGTTTTGTGTGTGAAAGACAGACTTTAGCTTCAGATTTCTTCTTCTGTGAAATAATAAAAGTATTTAAAGGAATGAGGCATCTGTGTGGCTTGATAGCCTTTCTATCTATCCTTCACACTGACATTAGTAGAGAAAAGACAGTATCTGAAGTAGCCTGAAGAGAAAGGAACAATGCTGGGAGTTGTTAGGAGTTATCAGCACAAGGCTGGAAATTTGATAAACAGCCTGCTTAAAAATCATGTGAAAATTATTCTGCTACTGTAGATTGTAGACATAGGTCTCTGCTTTCCCCAGCATAAATTGTTTGGGATTTTGTTCCCCCTATAGATGTGTGTATGTTGGAGTCTATCCTCTGTTTGATGTGCCGTATATAGATTTGCATTGTGTCAAAGATTGCAGACGCCCACCAAGCTTGCTTGCTCAACGCTTGGGTTTCACGTGTTGTCCCCAGGAGCCAGCACGTTCCTGTGGGAGTTTGTGGGCTGGGAGTGGGCAGAGGGGTGGGGATGAACCACAGTTTTCCTTCCAGCCTAATGAGTGCCTGCCAGCACAGCTGAGCTGGCAAAGTGAGTGTTGTCATTTGCTTCTGGCATAGTCCACACGACTCATTCCCACTTCCCAAAGCCAGGGAAGAGCAAGAAAAACATGCATACAAGGGAATTCATTTAATGCACAGACTTCACGAGGCTGCAGAGGTATTGGTACCACCTACTTCAGCTCCTGCAGAATTACTGGGAAAACGAGCGTGTGAACATGGGCAGGTGTCAAAGCAGCCCCAGTACAGGAGAATAAGCTGGGGTAGGCCAGATCACTTTGGGGCTTGTGCCCAGGGTTATGAGGTGAATCTTTCTGCCCTCCTGGGATCAGTGAGGCAAGGGAGGTGCCTTCAGTCACCAGTACCTCTTCTTCAAATGTTCCCTTGGAGGAGCACTTTTTCTCTCAGCTAACCATGTGGGAATTTAGTGAAATTAGGGAGCTACTGTGGATATCAAAAATAGGTGCTGTGACCACCCCATTTTCCTGTGTTTCATAGAATGACAGAATCACCAAGATTGGAGGGGGCTTCCAAAGATGCTCAAGTCCAAGCCCCTGCTCAAGCACAGTCAGCTATAGATGATTACTCAGAGCTGTGTCCAGTTGGGTTTTAAATATCCTCGAGGACTCCACAACCTTTCTGGGTAACCTGTTTCAGTGTTGGATCACCTGCACAGTAAAGAAGTGTTCTTTTACATCAAGACAGAATTTCTTGAATTTGAATTTGTGCCCATTGTCCCTGGTCTCTCTGGGCACCTCTGAGAGGAGCTGGCTCTGCTATCTTTTTTCCTCTCATTGGGTATTTAGACCCACATTGATAAGACCCCCTGAGTGTTCCCTTCTCCACACTGAACAGCTCCAGCCCTCTCAGCCTTCCTTTGCATGACCTTTGTGGCCCTTTGCTGGACTCTGGTGAGTTCATGTCTGTCTGGTACAGGGAGCCCAGCACTGGACACAGTGACCTGGGGAATGGTGAGAGGCGTCTCACCAGTGCTGAGCGGAGGGGAAGGATCACCTCCCTCAACCTGCTGACAGCACTTCCTAGTGCAGCTTTGAAAGAAAATGGGTTTATGTAACTACGTCTAAGGAAAGGAAGTAAAACAACACAGAGCTGGATTTCAGGGACGCTGTTGAACATTGTTGGTACTGTCTTCTCAATGTAATTTAGGTCCTTTTTCAGCACAAATCTGAGATCTTTGGCAGCACTCAGTTTAGTCTTCCTTAGGAACAGCCAGAGTTCCATTTGTTTGCACTTGGTGCCTTTGAACACTGGGCTGGGAATGGAGCTGTGATAGCAACAATTTGGGGGTCTTTTGAAATCATTGAACAGCAGACAGGATTCCATGTTTTGCTATTGAAATTAAACTTTTTTTTTTAAGTGTTTTAAATTCTGTATTGTACAACTGTGCTCGCACTGCCAGTTTATTACTGGCAAGCCAAATGGGAGAGGCAGACCTGATAAACCTGTGCAGGAATTGCTGTAAGGTATTCTAGGGAAAAAACCTTGCCATTGGCCAGGAGGTTTGGATGATGATCGAGTGGAGAGTGGAGAGCTTTGGAAACAGCACCAGCATATGTGGGACATGTGATAGCATTGCAGGAAATCCATGAAACAAACAATGCCAGGCCTTAAAACTGGAGGAACTGTCTGGTGTGGGCCTCCTGAGGTCCAGCAGGGCAAAGAGCAGGCAGATCCATCCTCATATTGCCCCTGCCTGCTGCTGGCACAGCCTGGACTGCTTCAGGTTGGGGATTGGCTGTTAATAAAATTCCATCTTTTAAATTTGACATTCCTATGGACCTGTAAAAGCAGCAATTAAGCTGTTACTTAATGAAGTACTCGAGTAGCCTAGAAAGTATTTCTGAAAAGCAGTTTTCCCTGGCTAGCTGATGGCCTTTTCAAGTGTTTCAGAGAAGTAATGTGTTTTTAAACTCAACCTTCATTGCTCTTGCTACTTGTTGCACAACAGTAGAGTTCTAGTGTTTTTCCTGATCTCTAATTTGGATTGTGTTGCCCTTGTTAGTGTTAATAACCATTCTCCTGCCATAGTAATCTCCCTGGGAACAGACTTGACACTGTATCAATGCTATGCGGCACCCACGTACCTGGTTCTTTGGTTATCATGAATCTCTCCCCCACAATGGTTTGGAATTGAAGTCTGTTGCTTTTTTTTTCTTTTTTTCCTTTCATGATTTTTGCCAGATAACACAACCAAATATGAATAACAGTCCTTGGATTGTCACATTGCATGATTGGAAATATGGTACTTGGGAGCAAATTTATAGTGGAAAATGATAAAATTTACTAAACAAAAAAATGCTTGCAGAGTGACCTTTCCTCCTCTTGAAAACTTAGTGATTGTGCAGCTGTTCTTGCCTGTCTTTTCCTAAGGCATATTTGTAGATTTTCACAAGGAAAATGCATGTTTCGGAAACCATGATTGTAAGTTAATTAAAAATAGTTTTAATTTTAGAAAACTAGAAGTGTTGGCAGTAGCATACTCATTGCTAATGGATGATTGTACTTTTTCAGTAATAAAAAGGGATTCAATGAAGCTCTAGAAGATGTTAGGATATGATTAACTAGATAATCTATGTATTTAAGTTTTTATTCCCAAATAAGATGGATGTCCCAGAGCCAGAACTCTGAGTTTATATTTGATAATTATATGAGACTCTTGAGCTTTCTTGCAGATTGGAATTCAATTCCATAAGAAAAGAGCTTTAAAACATGAAGAAAGAATGTGTTTCTAATTCCAGGAAGACATTGGACCAGTTTGGCCAGTTTTCTCACACTGTCAAACAAAGCCCAGCAGATTATGCACTGTGCTGTGCTGGAGCAGCAAATAAGAGTACAGAACCCAGCAGTCACACCTTTCTCAAATACTGGTTTGGTTCTGTGGAAAAAATAGTTTCTGAGAGTGTTTATCAAAATGTCAGCTGTGGTTTCCTTTACTAGAGGATGTTCTGTGGTGAGGTACATCAGAAATGGCTGAAAGGTGCTTGGCACTTACTGGACAACCTGTGGCAGACAGGCAGCTGCCCAAAATTAGGGACCTGGACCACAGAGACAGGAAGCTGGTGACTTGTTCCTCTGATTCTGATGACAGGTAATGTGTGGATATGTGTGTCTTTATTCCTGTATTCTTAGACACATGCAGACCCACTCCATGCTCTGTAGGTGTTCTACAGTGGATTATGTTCACATTACTGAAAACAACACCGACAACCTCGGCAGATGGGGCTGAGATTCACAGTCCTGTTCCACCTCTCTGTAGTGCCAGGTCCAGGGGCTGTAAAGCTAACATGGATAAAGATAAAAAAGCTGCTATAACACATAAATGGTCAGTTGAAACCACATGATTTTTGCCTATTGAGGATGTTTTTCTTCATCTGTAAATGTTGTTGAGTAAAATACTTACGGGGATAGGAATACAGGTGAAGAGTAAAGCAAAAGCATACTTGGCTAAATCAAGAGAACAAAAAAATGCCTTTTGAATCTACCTAGGATAGTTAATATAACTGCTGAGTATCTTTAGGGGTCTTCTGGGTCCCAAGCAAAACACCTTATGACTGCAAAAGGTAACAGAATGTAAACAAAAGAGAAAAAAGGGGAAGTAAACATGCCCTGTAAAGAATAAAATAAATTTTTAAAAGTCATTGTTTCTTGTAAAAGCTATCTGAGTTGGAGCTAGAGAAATAACTGCATTCGTATACTTTAGTCTCTATGGGATTTAAATTCAGATTATACCAAATTTCAGTATCACACATGAGAAGATGGGGACTTCAGAGAGGAGGCTTGGGCAGTTGTTCTAATTACCATAAATTGCAAACCCATCATTTATTCAAAACAGCTGATTCTGGACATCTGCATGTGCAGTTCCGCCTGTGGCAATTAACTGGAAGGCTGAACTCTCACATACTTGTGCTAAGTTTACCAAAACGTGTGGACAGGAGCTTTGCAGAGCTTCCAAGTGAGTTTAGAGCAAGCAGTAAGTTCAGGTCAGGGAGGACCACGGCCAAAAGGGAGAGGGGCCATGAGGTGTTTTAGGAGCAGACCTGTTGCTGCTGGCAGTATGGTACCAGGGGATGTATTGGCCACACAGAGGCCAGGAGGAATTGTTAACCTTGCACCTGCTCAAGGAACATTCCCCTAAAGGAAATGACATCAGTATATTGATTTGTTTGAATGTCCTTCTGAGGAGAAGGAAACTTCCACATTGAAATAGGGGAAGATGCCAAAAGCAATAGATTAAAATCAGGAATGGATGGTGATACGGACTAGAAATCAATGCATTCACTGTGGTGTAGTCATTAGACACAGATGCTGTACTGGAGATAAAAATGGAAATGCAAAGCTAGGCTCTGGAAAGAAATTATTCATCGCTTTGCAGTTCTCTACAGGACAAGTTAAGTGCTGTCTGTCATCTGATTAAAAAGTAACTGAAAGGCATCTGTCATGAAAAAAACTGTAGCAAAATGGGAAAAAGTTAAAGATGAGGTTTTCTCTAAAGTTCTCTGAAAGGATGTCTTTGGTCAAATGTCAAAGAACCTGAAAGTATCTCAAAGGGCAAAATGAGGAGTACTGAAATTACTGTATTTATCTCTACATTTATCTCTGCATGCACACAAATTTTGTGTTTCTGTATGGTTTATATTTAATATTTTTAAGTGTATACAAAATGTATATAACAAATGCACTGAATATCTCCAGAGTTAACAGTGACGAAATGTAAACAGTGATGAAATGTAAACCAGCTAATGTTTATCAACTATGCATTAAATATATAAATATACATCTATTTATACATGTGTGTATGTATACATGTATATGTACAAATATATAAGAATTAAATTTATTTTTCCAGTTTGGTTTCATCATTTTTGAGATCATGGTTGTGGACTCTTGCATTGCTTCCTCCCAGTGGAATACCTAGTGCCGTATGTTACAAGCCTGTCTGTCCATAGCCTTGGACCTGTGAGGAGTAGCTGCTAATGTGGCTGTCATATCAGAAGATATTTTCAAGACACAGAGGAATTCTGTGGACATCTCTGAATCTGCGAAATTTTTTGTTACAATCAAAGAAAAAAATAAGTAATCTTTTTCAATCTTACTGTAAAGAAAAACTGTAAATTGCTTAATTTTAAGGCAAATGAGTAGTCTGTCTCCTGGCCTTAGAGTTCCTAAATGGAAGAAGAATGTTGCCTTTTTCACTTTTTTCAGCCTCCAGTATTCAAGCATGATTTAGGTTCATGTTCACCAGTGAATCTGTGAAGTTGCGTTTGACTGAAAGAAGCAGTGAATACAAAACAAGCGTTAAGTTCAAATTACATGTCTAATTCCAGTCTAAAATGTTCACATTTCGCTAATTGTACTAATTTATTTCTTATTAAGGCAAAATGGGGAAACAGAATAGTAAGCTGGCCCCTGAGGTGATGGAGGATCTGGTGAAGAGCACGGAGTTCAATGAACATGAGCTAAAACAGTGGTACAAAGGATTTCTAAAGGACTGTCCAAGTGGTAGACTGAACCTTGAGGAGTTTCAGCAGCTCTACGTAAAAGTAAGTTATTTACTAAGTTATTTGTTAACTTAAAAATAAGTTATATGACCGTAGAAAAAGTTATGAAGTAATGTAAGGCAAACATACAGTCCAGAACTCTTGGTCATTTAGATTAAGGAATAACTTTGCTGGGAGAAGCAATGGTGAAGATGGGGCAATGAGTGGGAAGTGTTACCCTCATCACACCAGTGATTCATGTAACTATAGTGACCAGAACCAAAAGTTTAGGAAAAAAGCTGTTATTTGTTCACAAGAAATATAATATATTCTCTGCGCTCTAAAATTCATGGACCTTGTTCACCTTCAAAGCATGGCCGTGGTCCTGTTCAGTATAAATCATGTGATTGCTGGACATGCTGATATAAAAGTGGTGAAGTTTCATGACAGTATGACCTGCAGACAAATTATGCACTGTGCACAAAGGATTTCTTTCATAAATTTTAGGTATTACTGTTATTTTTTCCCTGCTGTGTCTTTGTTTTTGTTTTATTGGGAAGAGAAAGCAGGCTGATCTGTTTATTTTCTTCTTATTTTTCATTACTTTATCAAATTCAATGCAGTCTTTCCCTTACATTTATTATATATTTATTCTGTAACAAGAAAAACGTGGGGGTAGCATAAAAAGTGTATTCATGTTACAAAGATAATTATATTTTAATTCAGAATTGAGTGCCTGCCTAAAGGTCAGAGACTTCAAAGTAATGTTAATTAGGAAAAATATTGAATGACAATGATGAACTGTATGATCAGAACAGCTCATAAATACAGTGTGAGGCTGAATAAAAATAAAGCAGCCTTTCAAATGTACATAGTTAATATTGAGCATACTGACAATTTTTGCAGACAAGTGGAACGATCGTTTCCCTCAAATGTGTGCTACAGTTCTTTCCTAAATTTCTTCAGCCTTGAACCAGATCACTCCACAAATTATTACTTAGACTCTTTTTCTTTCTAATGAATGGTTCTAGCAGAACCTTCTAACTCAGCTTACATAAATAAGCTTCTGTCTTCATATTTTTATATTTATGGCTGAAGAAGATGTTGCCTCGCAATCCTTTTCTTAAGAAACAAATGAGTTTGTAATTAATTACATTTTCAGATGAATGAATTTGTACAGCCTCAGGTATTGTGCTTGACTGATAATTTGTTCCATTCTAAACAGTACTCACTGCACATCCAGCAAGAGCAGACATTCAGTCATTTCTCATACATGTTTCTGGGAAAAGTAAACAGTCTTTTAAAAATTCCTAATAAATATGTCAACTCTTCAGAAATCATTGTTTCTTTTTGGAAAATCACAGTAAAGGTTTTTTGGTTGGGTTTTGGGGTTTTTTTACTGTTGTTGGGGTTTTTTACTTCGTTTGGTTTGGTTTTTTGTTTTGTTTGCTTGTTTTTGGTTTATGTTTGCTGGGTTTTTTTAAGATTTTATGTTCTGTGAGAAAAAACATCTTCTGAAAATAGGTCAGAACTGCCAAGACTTCCTTCCCTCAAAGGGGAGTTTGACACATTCATAGATATTTCGCAAGATACTTTACTCATGAAGACATATCAGAGAGTAGTAATGTCAATATCATGATTAGAGAGTAGTGCAAAAAATAACACGAAGAGCACAAGCAGTATTTTGCTCTTGAAATTTGAAGACAGCTTTGTAATCTTACTAAGCTGCAATATCCAGCTTTTAGTTTTATGGTCTCTTGTATCTTTAGATATGGACTTCAAATACGATTGTCTCCCTTGCTTCGGTAGTTGTGGGGTTTTGTTTTTACTCTGTAATGGCACTGCCATATATTTAGTCCAGTTTGTTGTCATCCTATATTTAATGTCTGTACAGGGCAAAATACTAATTTTGCAGAGGAGAACTATGATTAGCTGTAGTAAATCCAGAGCTTTACTTCTCCCTGTGTGACAGAAATGCTTATAAAATAGTGTCTCTGAGGAGCTCATAGTCTGAGTGTTGGCCATGGTGGCGACTTCTCCTGTGTAGGACATTTTGTCTGCCCCAGCTGCTGGCTGCTGATAAACCCCCAGATGTGAAATTTGATCTTTCCAGGAGGAGCCACCAGCAGGATGACTGAATCATTATGATTACATTTATAGCATTTCAGTTCACTTGCAGTATATTCAGGGTGAAAATGCATGTATTGATTCGTAATTCCTCTGCATGAACTTATAGTTGGGAGGGATGACATTTATCTGTTAGTCTGAACTGGATTTTATTGAAGAAGATTTACATAGATCAATATATTTTGAAAAGAAATACAAGATTTTCCTTCATTTCCAATTTACATTTCCCTAAGATGACATTGTTTCTTTGTTCGTGAGAGCTGTGTGGTGCATTTTCATGTGTGTTGATAAAAAGCTGTTAGTCACCTCACTTAGATGCAAAGAAAACTTTTTTTTTTTTACTCACACACAGTAGAAAATATCCTGAGTTTAAAGATCCAAAACACATTATATTAGCAATACTTTGAGGTGCATTTCCTGGTTATATCCACTTCTCTTCCATCAGAATTGGAGAGTGGGCTGCACAATCTTGAGGCATGGAAACTGTTTGGGTTTGGGTTTTTTTATGAAATGTAACAAGATGTGTCCTGGGATCACACCTAATGTGTTGCTTATTAGCCTGCTAATAAGTTTGAGTTGGTCTGAAAGGGAACCTCCAGAGCATGTGTGATGTGGATGTCAGGTCCTCAACACGAACCCTTCCAACTCTACATATTTGCATCAATTGTACTGTGCTGTTTACTGATGTAGATGAAGACTGTATTGACTAAAGGGGGAATTACTCTAGTTTGGCTTGGAAACATTTGCTATTGAAGTTTCCATTATGAATACAAATCATCCAGTGCTTAAAATAAATAGCAGTTACACAAATGGACTCTACAGAAAAATTATTTGCAGCACTTTTAGTGGAAGTGTCTATAAAATTATTTAGTCAAGAATACCTCTTTTAAATAAGCAGCTAATAGGCAGAAATATACTTTATACTGTTGCATATTTAGCATTTTTTGCAATGTAATAGATTCATTAAAAGCATTGCTCCATTTTTGAGTAGATAAATTCTTCTTGGGATACAAAATCTGTGGCAAACTGTTAGAGCTCATGTTTCCCTCCATGGTGCTGAATGAGGTGAAGGCTTCAGCAGTTTTTGAAATAGTTTATTGAAGAGTTGGTTATATACTGCAAGCCCAGAGCCACAAAGGGACCTAAATACTGAAACACTGAGTTAGCTGTCCTGACAGCTGCACAGATAATGGGAATAGGAGAAATCTGTGGGTAACATTTTGCGAAGCTAAAACTCAAGGCAATATTTACTAAACAAATGTGCAAAACCACAAGGTATTGCAACTCAGGACAGGAACTGGTGCTAAATTCTAAATTTCTTCAGGGATTATGCATCCGTTTTCATATGGGAGTTGCATCTTTCTATTGCAGAGAACTATACAGAACAGTAGAAAAAGCAAAATTAACTGACTGGAGTCCTTTTGCTTTCTCTCTTAAGTGACAAAAATAATGTACTTACCTTACCTTTATCACAGTGGTTTAAGTACTTCTTAAGCTGTAGAAAATTGAATCAGAGGAAGAGCATTGCCAACAGGTCAGAGAGGTGGTCCTGCCCCTCTCCCCAGCCCTGGTGAGGTGCATCTGGGGTGCTGTGCCCATTTCTGGGCTCCTCAGGACAAGAGAGAGATGGAGCTCCTGGAGCAGGTGCAGCAGAGGGTGACAAAGATGGTGAGGGCACTGGAGCATCTCTATTATGAGGAAAGGCTGAGGGAGCTGGGCCTGTTCAGCTTCCAGAAGAAATGACTGGGAGGGGATCTCATCAATGTCCATCAGTGTCTGAGGGGAGGGTGCCAAGAGGATGAACAAGGCTCTGCTCAGTGGTGCCCAACAATAGGACAAAAGGCAGCAACTGATGTTTCAGGAAGTTTCACCTGAACATGAGGAAGAAATTCCTTACTCTGCAGTGACCACACACTGGAACAGATTGCCCAGAGAGGCTGGGGTGTCTCCCTCATTGAAGATATGCCAGAACCCTCTGGATGCAGTTCTGTGCCACGTGCTCTGGGATGACCCTGCTTTAGTGGAGAGGTTGGATCAGATTATCTACTGTGGAGTCTTCCAGCTTTACCCATTCTGTGAATTATCATGTCTCTGTTTGAATCTGCACTGCTTGCCCTCTCATTTATCTACCTGTGATGAGACACGACCTTCTGGGCTGCTGGCAATATCGCAATTAACCTTTTCTGTAGGAAATAGCTGGAACCTAGAATTTCCTTCTTCAAAGAGAATATCCTAACTGTTAAGCTTAATCCTTACTAGCTGTCTTAATTTTCCTTTTTTCTCTCCTGAAAAGTCCTTAATTATTTTATCTTGCATAAAACTTCATTAGCATTGTGGGCAGAGAGCTAAGAAATTAATATACAAAACTGTCATTAAAATAAAATATACCAATAAAAAACTCTTGAGTGTTCCTGTCATTCTTTAGAGTTTCTTGCAGTCTAGAGGGCCAAATACATTTTCCTTCAGATCTTTTGAATTCATTGGGTTTAGACGAATATGCCCTAGAGTGTGTAAGTGTGCATAATCACTGCTAATATTCACAGGAATTATGCATGTTTATTAAGTGGAAAATAGGCTTCTGTGTTGTGATACTTCTTGGAACTGGGTCACTGAACATGAGAAGCATATCTGCGTTAATAGAAACAAGCACCAACGATCCTTTAATTGAAAGTGTAGGGTTAGGAGTGATCATGATGTAAAGGTAACATTAAATGAAGTAACTTACTTTGTGAATTTATTGCACCTATTTTATTTAGCTATGTTTTGGAATTTTATAGATAACTTTTAAATGAAGAAAAAAGGAAGAAAAAATAATACTATTTTATTAATTAGAATCAAATGGTTTGTCATATTTTTTGCTTCTGTCTCACATTTCTGGCCTTGAAGGGAATTGATTTCTAGTCCTTCATTTTAATATGTGTAGAACAAAAGAATCTCAAAAATCTATTGAAATTTAAGTGGGTGTATTTTCAGCCTCTTTCAAGACAGACTAGCATATTTCTAAAGATGGCACAGAGCTCCTCAAAATATCAGGTTAGAGCTGGATTTCAGGCTTTCAGTGGCTGTAGAAAAGTAGGATTCCAGAATGGCACAGCTGTGTTTACAGATGTCCCAAACATAGATGCAGTTGTACTGGCAGAAACTGATGTTTCCTGGGATCATCTCTGAACTGGTAGAGCTGTGCTGGAGTTATGAGTGTGCCTTGGCCCCTTCAGCTCTCCCTGTAACAGGAATACTTTTAAGATATATTATACTAATGTTAGGCATATTATGCCTAATATAATTAATATATTTAGCATATTATACCAATCATGTGTTGCTGTAGAAGTACAGCATGTCTTGAAATAAATGCAGATTATAAAAAATACTGATCTGTCTACCCACACAATGATTTTAGCCTTGTTGCTACCTTCCAGAAGATCACATCTGGTGTGCCAGCAGTATTCCTGGAAAATATGACAGGATATTTGCTGCATGTACCACCTAAATTTAACTGCAACACAAAAAACATAATATTTATTTATTTATAAAGATGACTCTAAAGAATCTTTAAACTGGTTAATATTACTTCCGTGTTATTGAATTTTTCAAACTGATATGGAATAATAAAACTAATACTATTATTTTAGAAAATTTTGATGTAAACAAATGGAGCAACAAATAGCACTGGTCTGGAGACATTACAATGTGGCTCTATAAGGAGCAGTGCATACGTAGACAGGCAAAAAGAGGCTGGAAAGGAAAGACAGGAATGTTATTGGCCTCAGTAGAAGTTTTGCTTGTTGGGGGGTTATAAAACAGTCAATGAGGTAGAGATTCTTAATGCATTCCTTAAGCACTTCATACAAATCTGCACATCTGAGACAATTACTGTAAATCATTAGAAAGAAATTCTCTTTTTCACCAGAAGTTCAGTGAAGTTCCTATGAAAAGAAAATTAATGTAGCAGAATCTAAACGGCAGTGTGCTGAAAAGCAGCTGTGCTTGTGGTCCAGCACTATCGCCGGGGAGTGCTTTTCAGGATGAGCAACATGCTTGGTGCTCCAAAGCTGTGTTAAAACTGGGTTCTGATAACTTTAAAAACAAAAGAGATTGCAATTGCTTTTCACACAGGACTTGGCTAAAAAAAAAGGGCATGGTCTTGTTGCCTGGATGTTTTCCATACAAAACTGCTTTTGCTATTATTCGTCTTCTTCTCCTTATGGACACGAATGTGCCAAAATGCAGGTCTACTCCTAAACCACATAAAAGGCTTATTATATATTTCAAACAGAAGCTGAGCTTGTGCTCCATGAATTTTAAAACAAAGGGCCAGAATGCATCTTACTTATAAAACCAAAATCAAACAAACCCCGAAGGCAATGTTAACTTTGAAGCTGACTTTGAGCAATTCAGGGAAGGGGAGGATACTGGTAACGTGCCTTTCTGGTGCATTTCTGTCTCTGTGCTTATCCCAGGAAAAATAATGTCTGGACTTAACATCATTTTGTGGAACAGATTTTAAAATCTGTCTTTAGTAAACAGAGCTTTAAAGATCAGCAACCATATTGAAAAACAAAATACAGTAAATAAACACGGATTCTCATTTAAGCTGCAAAGCAAATTGAAAACAGTAATTTCCAGAAGAGGACCAGCATGCTGGGTAGCAAACAGTTCTGAAAATATGGCTGTAAATCACAGCACTGGATACTAAGAGCCTTTAACAGTGTGGAATGGAGTCAGTTTAGATTGAAACACTAATCTCAGTGAAGCTAATGGGAATTTTCATTCCTGATCCTTACTTAAGCGCTTAGGACTGTACTGCGCTCCCAAAATTGTTTATCGTTGTGCAGTCTGGTGCAAGCTCCATTAACCATTAGTGTCCCGTCCTACAAGCTGGATCGAGAGTCCGGAGAGCTCCTCTCATCACCTGTAAAGAATGTGCACACTAGGAGCTGTCATTTAATGGCAGCAGTTGTTTAAAAACTAAGTCTGGGGGGACGAAGGGGTGAAAGTAAGGGTCCTGAGGCTGGTAAAAAACATGTCAAAGGCTAAGAAGGACAAGTCCTTTTCTACTTGCAGTATTATGGCTAGTGGCTAATTTTAAAGGCTAAAATACATTTTTTCTTTTTGAATCTGTTGCAGAGCATATAATGGCTCATATCCTCCAGACAATCTCCTCTGGAGACTCTAAATCTGGAAAATGAGGAAGTCAGACAATTTTCAGAGATGAAATCTAAACAGCTAAATCTTAATTGCTCCGAAGAGCTTTTGGAGTATCCAGGCTAGTGGAATGAATTTTTCTAGTGCTTGAACAAATCAGTAACATATGCTGACACTCTGTCTGGAAGAGGCAGGAATCATGGTCACATGAATCCAAAAAGCAGTCCAACTGTCCAAAGGCATCTCCAGGGCTTACAGAGTCAGCAGATGTGTGGGATTGCAAAGGTTTAGTCCAAACCTCTGATTATTACCAAGTATTGAATATATCTATAATTCTGCGGCTATATGTGGTTTTTGGAGGCATTCAAAACTGACTTCCAATGCATTGAAGAGAGTACATCCAGACAGGACAAGATGATCCAGCCTGGAATGCTTAAAAATATCACCATTTACATGCATGCCCTAGTTTCCACCATAGTCTGATAAAAGAATGCAGGCTGGGTAAATTTTCCAACAATAACATGCAAATTACTTTCACTTCATCTTTTATTTTGAAGGAAACTCACCAGTTCCCAAAACTGTCATGCATTTTTATAAGAGACCTTGTTCCTTTACAGCTCACATTTGGTCTATGTTGTATTCCTCTGAGAAATCATTACAATGCATTTGGGATACTGTGATTATTTCTAAAGCAAAACACTGAATTCATTAATAAGGTTATCTGAAGGGTGAGAAAGGAGTGCTGCAGCATGGATGGGGAGAGCCATTGCTAACACAAAGTATGAAGGAGCTCGAAGAAAAAAAATCCCTCAACTGTCAGCACCAAGTCCCATAGCTGTTACCGTGTTCAGACCTACTATTTGTTGTAACAATTATTTTACCATTGTTACATAGTTCTCACAACAGTTATCAAGACTTATCAGTGGTTCACAATCTCTACACAATCTGTTGTAGAAGTCAAGTGTTTCAGACTTTTTCATCCTGAAACTTCTGCTTCCTTCTTCCACTTCCTTTCATCCCACCTCAGTTCTTGCCCTCTCATCACATGGAGGAGTGTTTACAAAACCAGTAAAAATCTTTGAGGATGTGCAGGAGAGAGAGAGGTAATACTGACTGTACTTCCTTCAGAGACCCTCCCTTCTCTTGCAATCAAATAAAGTCATCATGAATGAAGCACAGAAAGTCTCTATATTATGTATGAACAGCTGAAATATGAAAAGGTTAAAACATTTGCTTGATGTCTTTGGCAAAGTCAGGGTTGGAATTACTTCATGGGTCAAAATATAAATGTCCTTCATTTCTGTGGAGTGAGGGCTTGTTCTTTTTTCCACAGAATGGCTTGGGAATGCCTTCCTGGTGTCATATATACACATAACAGTATGGCACTTCTGGCCACATGTTGATCAGATATCTGCTCTAGATCTACATTGATTTCTGTGCTCTACAGTTAAACTGTGACCATGTCTTAGTGGAAGCCTGTATTTTAGATCTTCAGTAACCTGGATTTTGAAATACAGATCACCCTTTTAGGATGATACTATCCTGATTCTGAAGGCTAGCAAGCATGTGTTTTTGTTACTTGAGACAAAGTGAACTAGGGTCTTTCAGGGACTTCTTCTTGTCACATATCTTGAACTATAAACGTTTCTGTTTGTTTAATATATAAAAAAAAGCTGTTTGTTATTACAGGGTTCCTGAAGGAAGCATTGAACCAGGGCACTTCATTTCAGCACTAGAAAGAATTACTGTGATTTAATGTGTTTTATTTTTAAACACTGAAGTGCTTTCCTCTCTATCAAAGTGTGTTTTCAATATCTTACTTGTGCACAAGGCCTGGAGCTGAAAACAGCATTCTAATTTCATAAGGTATGGACAGGATCTTGGTGCTCTGAAACGAGTCCCTTCACCCTGCTGTGCTGTCTCTGACTCCATGCCTCACCTTCTCCTCCCTCTCCTCTCCCAGGAAACTCATCAGTCCTGCAGAAAATTAATTTACTATGCTAATAGGTATGATGGAGAGCTGTGGGTCACTGTAGCTGATGTGAATATCTCAGAAATGAAAGGGGATGCATTAGAGTGAACCATGGCACTCGCAGCCAGGCATTGCCTGTGTCAGCTGGCTCCATCTGCTTGAGGTGTGCTGAGATGGCAAATCACTGTTACCACTGCAACACATGCTGCTGTGGGAAGCTGTAGCTATGCAGGTAATGAAACAAGAAGTGCTTTTTCACGATACTGTGGAATGGAAAAGCATTTGGGAGCTCGGTTTGTTACCAAGTTAAACACAGTTTTTATTATCATGTAGACATTTGTTGACATTCCAGTCAGATTTCTACTACTCGTAGTCTGAACGTTTCCAGTACCTTAGGATATCAACTTTCTTTTTCTTCAATGAGAGTAAATTTCCTTCTTTTCATGTTTAACTAAGGCCCATAGGAATAGATTATTTGCACTGACAAACCTAATGATTGCTGAATTGAGATGTCTTACTGCTACCTGGCATGAGAATTAGGTAGCGATCTTAATTTTGTATTCAGTCACAAACAAAGCAAAATGAGAAAAACATATGGTTTGGAAGATAAAGTAATCAACACAGGGAAAATCAGACAGGAGGAGATTTTGCCATTTTACTAAAATGCATATGAAACATTCTGAGAAAAGTGTGGTGTGAAATCCACCACTTTAAGAAGATGTGCAGGTTGGCTTTCTGTGTGCGTGAGTAGCCCAGAACTGAACATGCAGCTTTAAATAAAATCTCCCTGCAGTCCAGAGAAAGAGCGGTATATACAAAAGTGTAAATCAATACTGCAGTTCACCTCAAAGTGAATATCAATTGGGGATCATTTCCATGTTAACAAAAAAAGGAATTAAAAATTCTTATGCCATTAAATAAAATAAAATTGTATATGGACCTTGTCAGCAGCTTTCAGAAGAAGTATATTCGATTATGAAGTAATTTCTAGAAACCTCTAGAGGTCCCCTTTCCCTTGGTAGGATATGCCCTAGGATTGCTGTTATCCCTTACAAGGATAACCTCTAAGCATACTTACGACTCTTCACAGCTTTCTTTGACAGATACTATCTAGTTTGCTCCTTCCTGTCAAACCCATCAGGGTAGGAGATGGATGAACCCCTATTCCAAGGTACATGAATTTTGGCTGTGTGATTCCTGTCCCTGGTGCTAATACCAGATACATAAGGATGATCAAAAGGAACAGTCCTTGAATCTGCTTTTGTATTTGCAGGCTCCAGCTACTCGTGTCCATGTTGGCTGTATCTGTGTCCCTCTTCTAAATACCTTTTTGGTTCTGAAAATCTTCAGTCGTGTTGGTGTTTATGAGTGTAGGAATTACAGGGCCTAATTTTACATGTTGGTGCAGATAATTATAGCTTAAAACATTTAACTGACATGATGGAGTCGTTTAAGAATGGATCAACTAAAACAAGGAATTGTGTTGTGAAAACCTCACAGAACATCACAGGTATGCTGATGAATTTAGGGGATGTGCTTCCTCCAGCATGCATCTGTTTTCAGCAGAATAAGCTCCAGCCGGCTGCTTTTCAACCAGCTGCTAAATGCTGGTCTCTGGAGGGTGATGCTCTTTGGATGTGGTCTGGTGAAATGCAGATGTCCTTAGTTTCCTTCTGAGCCTTTCTATCCGCACACACATGCCTTAGCCCCGGCAGGAATGGATGGAGTTGTGGAATCACTGCTTCCCACTTACCCTCTCACCCACACCTTGGCAGGTCAGCTGCTGTTCCCCGTGCTCAGTTCACAATCCTAATTTCATTCAGGAGGAAAAAACATCTCCTTTCCTCAGGGTCCAGTTTCTACATTTCAGTACAAAGCATCATCAGCACATTGAGTCTTACATTACATGTGGGTACACTTGGTACAAACATTATATACACACATTAGGCTTCTTGATCAGGACAAGTGATNCAATTGGTTTCTCTCTTCTGCTGCACATTTGTACAGAACAAGGAATGTCTTAACACTCTATTTATTACTCTCAGAAGTCAAACTTCTCAATATTTTATGTTTTATATTTAAATATTTTAGATATTTATTTATTTTTAAATATAATTTCCATACATGACGTTTGGTTGATTGTGGGTTTTTTTAAAAACAAAGTAATACTATAGATAACACCTGGCCTGAGAAAGGTACATTTTCTGAGTTCTACTGTATTGTGGTTCTTAAAAGCCCAGCAAGAAAACTGTGGTTAAAGTCTAGAACATGATGGTGAAAATCGTAGTTTATAATAGTAATAGCCATATTTAATTGTAAAGGTGCTATATTAGTCCTGGCTTGAAGATTTAATTATTTATCTGTCAATTAGTTCTTTCTACAATTAAACACGGTATATGACAAGGGAAATCCAACAAATTAGTGGCCTTGTCTTAGAATTGCTTACTCAGTGCCGCAAATTAGCCCCTGTGGTGTTTTAGTCTATCCACTCATTTATTTTTAAGATTCTTTTCCCCAGGAGTTTTTCTGTGTAGCAGGAGAATGGTGTTTAATGGACCTGGGGTTATTTTCACAGAGACATAAATTTTGGGGTTATTCTAATGTATGGCCAAGAAGTGCGGGAATAAGGACGTTTCTGCTTCCTGGATCTACTACCCTGGGGTATCTTTGAAACATGATAAATCATGAGAAGGAGCACATGCTCTGAAACAGCCTGAAAGGAAACCCTATTTTCATTCTCAGAAAATTTAGCTTCTCATACAGAAAATCACCAGGAGGTCCACAGCAATAAAACTGAGTAAAAAAATACTGCTAACAAAAGGTAAATGCTGGTCTTTGTACCCAGCAGTTTCTTTTAAAGCGATGTACCTCTTTGTTACTTCTCTATAAGAATAATGACATTTTGCCAAAGAAATGAAGTCTCTTTCCAAAGGATGAATTGAACACATTCAGTAGAAAAATTACATTAACTTGTAGCCAAATGTATTAAAGATACAAGATTTAAAATTATTAATTTGGCACACAAGCTTCTAATAATCCTATAGAAGTGAACTATTGCTGGGAAATTAGCTCTTGAGCTCTATCCAGCTGGCAGTTATCAGTGGGAGAGGAGAAAACTGTATTCTGGCAGTCCAAGGCTGGAATTTTTTTCAGCACAGGCACAATAAATAGTTTTTGCTAGAAATAAAAAGACTGCCAAATCAACCTATCTGAATAAAAAGTATGTTGTGCTTTACGCATGGGAAAAGTGCTCCAGAACAGTTAATCCCTACAAAAACATTATCCCTGGATTATCACCAGTAGTACTTGCCTTCAGGCAGTTTTCAGTTATTTGTTTCCATTTTCTATACATGTACCCAGTGTTTTTATTTCCACGTGATTGTTCATCTCAATCATTTTCCTTGCTCTCGTCTATTCTGGGCTTGTGCGTGTGCATCGTGCACGTTGCCAGAGTACTTTGGGCTATATTTCCATTTCCAGATTCATGGAAATACTGTTCTACATACAATGCTGTGAAAGCCAGTACGTAGTCCTCACGGACCACTGATTTCCTTGGAAGGGATCATGTCACTGCAAAGTACATCTGTCGACCAGAATACTTTGTATCTTTTCTCCTTCCCTTTTATGTAGACACAAGATAAAAATTCTGTGGTAGTCCTGTGCGTGGGTGCTGTGAGTGAGTTCATGAAGCTCACTGGCTGAAGAAGCCTCACGCAGGTTTTATTGCCAGTACGTTGGTGTAATAGCTGGGTCAAGGGATAGCTGAAGTCGTGTTGCTACACAGACAGGATGTCTTGGAGCCAAAAGAAAAACAAAGGGAAAGAAAACCTCTTTACAAGAACTGCATTCTCCAGTAACTGTGTAGATCATTTACTGTGTAACCCAAGGCAGTGGTAACAGTGCATGTCACATCTACAGTGAAGTGGAAGCACTGTGGTAGAGGGTAGGAGTTTGACCAAAGTGAGGGTAGTTCCTTAACGTAATCCATGATGGATTAAAAATGTGCTTTTTTTATTTGCCAGAACTCATTTATTTCATTAAAGCCTCCATTCTTGCTATCTTGCTATCCTAAATTCACAAAATGCAATATAATGAAAAAATTGTTTTTCTCAAGGAACAAAGTGCCCTCCTTCCTGGAGTACACCAGAAGATGCAACCTTGGCATCTCCAAACTCCTATACAGTCCTGGCTGTCAGGCATGTGGAATCTTCAGCTACATCCCCATCTTTTTCTTAACCATGATTTGATTTTCTTTTCTTCTCTGCTAGCTCCTATCCCTCTTCTCTAGGGCACTGGCTGGATGTGTGGTGAAGCCTGATGGGATGTACCTCCATCCTTCTTCAGCTTTTGAGTTTCTGCAGACTTGGCTTTGTGTCTTCAGCATAATAAGTTTGCTGTTAGTTGTGCTCATTCAGCTGATGACTGGGGTTTGGTCATTTTATTTTAATTTGTCTCTCTCCTTACTTCAAGACAAGGGCAATCTAATATCAGAAAGCCAGCCCGATCCTTTATGCAAAGAAGAACCTTATAGCTGGAAACTTTACTAAAATAGAAGTCTGCAAGCTCTGGCAAGATGCTGCATAGCAAAGTAAAATGAATGGATGTAATTAAATGTTTGTTATTCATTGTTAATGGTGCTGAGAAACACTTCAAGAAAAGGAACTATCCAGACTCTATTACTTGAACTAAAATGAAATGTCTCCAGAAAGATTTTTGAAATGCCTTTCTTTTAATCTTTAAATGTATACATTTATAATTTATAATGCCAGAGGTTGGGGGTGGTGTTTTTCTTTGTAATTTATTTTTTTTAAAATGTTTTTGGAGTAATGCAAGTTACGTACATGGTCGTGTCAAACAGTACAGGCTTGTGAAATGAAAGTAAATTTAAAAGAGAAGAAATTGAGGCTGGGTAAGTATAATCTTGCTGTAGACTTTGGAAGATTTAAAATTACATTTATTTTTATAAACCTAAGGGGGTTAAAAATTAAGACAGATTATGATGATAATGTTGGCAGGAGGACATTACCTAGACAAGCCATTCCATATTTAGGATTATACATCTATAATAAAACACATGGTTGTGAGAAGAGCTGCACTTCAGCCGTTAGATAAGGTTGTAAATAAACAGACTGAATAGCCAATGGTCCTGTTCAAATCCATGGGAGATCTGTCACCTTCTATGGGACCAAGGATTGGCTTGCATTTTACCAGTTTCTTGTTCTATAACATATGAAACACTGCAAAAGAATGACAGATGGCCTTATGACTAATTTTTTTTGCGATTAAAATATGGCCACCTCTTTTTGTCTCTTGTATGGAAATTCCTTCTCTCTTGAAAACTCCCACAAGCAAATAATCCATTACCAAGCTGTTCCTGAAGTGATAAACAAAGTATCTGGGAGCTCAGAGGAGAAGATGCAGGATTGGGCGCTCCTGGGAACTCCCATTCAAGCCATTGTGGGTTTTTTCAATTCACTGGCCAAACAAATCAGATTATCACATCTGTTTAGCCAGATGGTCTTTCTAGTGTCAAGAGGCAAGTGCAGTCAAAATACTATCTATAACTAGCACAAGGGTTGTATTGGCAACTTGATGCAGAAGAGGAGTTACATTGCAGAAAACCCCTATTGATGGCATTTGATGGCAATTCCCTTTTCTAACAGGCAAATGACTTGAGCACCATCTCCAGCCATGGTTTGGGTAGGTGGAAGCCTACAATGCTCAGCAGTGCTGTGGTTGGTTTCTAGATCGCAAGGTGGAAACACTAACCAATTCATATTAGAATCATAGAATCATGGAATTGGTTGGGTTGGAAGGAATCTTAAAGATGATCTAGTTCCAACCTGCCTGCCATGGGCAGTAATGCCATTCACTAGACCAGGTTGCTCAGAGCCCCATCCAACCTGGCCTTGAACACTTCCAGAGATGAGACATCCACTGCTTCTCCGGGCAGCCTGTGCCAGTGCTTCACCACCCTTGCAGTAAAGAATTTCTTCCTGACATCTAATCAAAATCTGTCCTTTTTCAGCTCTAAACTATTGCCCCTGTCCTATCAATATCTGTCCATATAGAAAGTCATTCTCCCTCCTTTTTATAAGCCTCCTTTAAGGTGTTGAAAGGCTGCTATAAGGTCTCCCTAGATCCTTCTCTCCTCCAGGCTGAACAACCCCAATTCTCTCAGCCTGTCTCCACAGGAGAGGTGCTCCAGCACTCTGAGCACTTTTACGGCCTCCTCTGGACTTGCTGTTAACATATTCACGTCTTGCTGGGACCCCAGAGCTGGAGCAGCACTGCAGGTGGGGTCTCACCAGGGCAGAGCAGAGGGGCAGAATCCCCTCCCTCACCTGCTGCCCACGCTGCTTTGGATGCAGCTCAGGACATGTTTGGCTTTCTGGGCTGTGGTTTCATGTCCCGCTTTTCACACACAAGAACCCCTAAGCTCTTCTCCGCAGGGCTGCTCTCAGTGAGTTCTTCTCCCAGTCTGTGTTCATACCTAGGATTGCCCCAATCCATGTGCAGAACTTTGAACTTGACCTTAATGAACTTCATGAGATTCTATTGGGCTTACTTCTCAAGTTTGTCTGGGTCCCTCTGGAAGGCATCCCATCCTTCTGTGTCTTCTGTTAATCTTGGCCTGACCTGCTTGATGTATTATCAGATCTTATTTGTTTATTTTTCCAGCACTTGCCAAAAAAAGAGTATTGTGTATATTTTGGGTTCATTAAACTACATCTCTTTCTTCTTTTCTGCTGGATCCACTCTACAAACATTATTATTATTTAGGTCTAACCTACATAATTAAAAAAGAAAAAGGAAACTATCTTTCCAGCTAAAAAGAAACTATGTGAGATCCTTTTCCAAATTATCATTCAGTTGATTATGGCCTTATAAGGAAGATTCTCCCAGAGGATGATCAAGCTATGGTTGACTTCTAAGAATTTGCAGTGACTAGCTATTATGATGGAGCCAATTGAACATTCAAATGTTGTATGACAATTGTATATAGTTAATAAAGTGGATTTTGTCCCTATAGACCTTGAAAATTCCAGTATTATAGGAGAAATGCATGGGACTTGGCTAGTACTGGAGAGGAGAGGCACTTCAGAGGGAAATCATCTCTTTACAAAATAGATGTATGAGAGATATGGCAGAAGTCATTCTTGGAAAAAACCTCTCCACCTATATCTAAAGGGTGCCAGTGAGCTGTTAGATGTCTAGAACTGGGAAGAGGAATCCAGACCTTGGTAAGAGGTATTTGAGAGAAAAGCAATTTTACATAATAACAATTAAAAATGAATCCCAATTTCAAAATATCATATAGATTTTATAATGTTGTTTGGAACACATAAGCATGCTTTATATCAAGATCTCGTAATGTTTTCTTAGCAAATGGTAAAAATGCCAGAGATAATCTTACTTCACACATTCTTTATCTTTTTGTTGTTGTTAAATTCAAGCATTCACTGTGGTCATTGAAAAGATTTTCTTCCCCTTTAGTGGAAACAAAATCAAATCCTATGGATTCAGCTGGACAAAGGGAAAACAGAAGCTAAGATGCATGGGGGAAAGTGTGCTTTTAGGCATTTGTAAACTATTTATTTGCTTAGCTTAGAGCATATTCATACTAAAAAAAAAAGATTGTTTCTGACTTTTTATTAGTTTTGTGATAATTATAATAATTACTTTAAAAGTCAAAACCCAGGAAATTCTAAATGAGACAGTATAATTATAATATATAACCATAATAATGCTTCCTTCCATTCCTCACTTGGGTATTGTGAGGATTAATTAGTTAATGTTTGTACAGCAGTAAAATGCAAAACACTGTAAAAATATTAAGCATTTTCCCTGTTTCGGTTCTTCAGTATAACCAATTATCTTTCATAAGGTTTTTAAAGGGGATAATTTAAAAAGATCTATGTAAACCAAACTGTATTTTATATCTGTCTTGCTGGGAGATGGAGTGGCAAATCAGTGTTTAATTGCATCAGTATTTCACATGAGCCTGCTGACACTGTGACAATGGATTTGGCCTAGAAATATTTGTTGATTATCATATTTCTGGGCCACGCAACAAAATTAAAGTGTTCTCATGGGAGCCAGAGACACAGCTGATGAAAATGAATAGAAAATGAGTGTCACAAGCTGACAAACCATCATACTTAGAAGGGAGAAAAAAAATCACGAATAAATAGCATTCTGTTGAAATAAATAAAACCTTTTGTCAAATATTTAGAATTGGAAAATCTGTTATTTCTTCCTTTTCCTGTACAGAGTTCAGTGAAGAAAAGCAATCTTGTGCCATGTATAAATATGCAATGTATAAACAACAAATGGAACTAGAACTCAGGGAATGCGGCACTGTAGAGCAAAATACGAAGTTTTAAATTTTTAAATCTTTACGGCAAAGAAGTCTTGAACAAGATCTGTATATCAAAATAACTGTTTTGCAAACTGTAAGAATCATTCTGGGTTGAAGGTGGAAGACATAAGTGAATTTTCAGATTATTTGCACCTCTGAAGATGGTATGCAGATTCTGTCAGTTAAAATCCAGGGTGTTCTCCAGTAGATTGCTGATTATTTACTCACCCTCATCTCTGCCACTGACTTTCAGCACAGAATCAAAGGTTGGGATTAATTGTGCCACCTGAAGGCTGGTTTGTTATTTAGGCTGCACCAGAGTCAGTGGAGAGACAGAGGAAGTTCCATGGGATTATTCATTTTGTCTGCCTTATACAGAACCACCTTTGTTTTGTTAATATCTGATGGACCAAAGGAGAGTTCTCAAAGGCATTAACCTAACCATAAACCTTTATTTTTCAAAGAAATTATGGATGCTATGGAAGCACCATTCTCCTTTCACTGTAGAGGGATTCTTATGTTTCATAGCTCTCTTTTAGACTTAGACAAATTGGATGCAAATTAGATGCAAATTAGATAAATTGCATGAGGAGTATGGTCTCACTCTCCGACATGTTACATTCCAGCAATGCAGAAGATACTGAAGTACATGGAGAAAGGGACAGTTCTCTTCACTGACTGGGCTCATTGTCAAATTCATTTGTTTCAGTTTGAAGACCCTTTTAGCTTCCTTTCTCCTGCTGATACCATAGAATTAAGAAGCTTAAATTGTAATCTGTATATTTCTGTGAGCATATGGATCTGTCAAATGCAGATTAAAACAGGTATTTTTTAAGGCAAAGATGGAGTGCTAAGCAGTTGGCTTTGGATCCACATTGACACTTGGATCAATGCTTTTTAAAATAACAGTTAATGAAAACAGATTTAGAAAATCAGAAATCCCAGTTCTATCAAGGCGGTGAAAGTTTTGAGGTTGACTTCCATGAATCCATTATTTCACTCCTTAAATGAAATGGAGAGTGGCCTATTTTACTGGTAATCATATGATGGTTAAAATACTAGAGTAATCAATATATGAAAGCAATCATAATTAAATATTGACTTTTGCTTTTTTAGCCTCAGTGTCTATTACTTGTGTTAGGCCAGTTGGATTTGTATTCAAAACTGTGTTTTGCTGGAAAGAATTTCTCTAATCTAATAGTGCCACTTACTCCGCTCCCAGACAATTTATAAACATCCGCTTTTAGCGGGCAAAGGCTTTCCACTTTTGTAACCGCGAGAATTTCCATTATTGCACTTACATGTGCCTCAGCTGCTGTTAAGCAACAGGGCTGAGTTACCTGCCAGAGCTTGGAGTTAAATCCCAGATCTGTAAAGAGGATGGATAGAAATGCCCATATATAATATACTTAAAATAACAAGTGAGGAATATGTTTTTTGGAAAGATGTAGAAATGTGGAGGTATAAGAAGAGTACAATTCCATTCTAGAAACATGTGAATAAGAGAGATATAATGTGTTAAAGAAAGTTTAGAAAATCAGTCAATTTATTATATTTTGGTGATTTGTTCTTGAAAACACACTGTGGTCAGATTGGTTTTGCTTTTCCAAACCTTACCAAGAAGTGTTAGGTATACATGCAGTGTTGGATAATGAGGAGTAAGGAACAGGGAGAACTTCACTAAGGAGATTTAATTTAATGCATATAGTATTTCTAAGTCATAGAATCATAGAATGGCCGGGGTTGGAAGGGATCTTAAAGATCATCTACTTCCAACCAAGTTTGATTCATAGTTTTTTGCATAGTGATTTTTCTTCTTCTTTTATGTATTTATATTAGAATAAGAAATAAGTCCGTCTCAAGTGCTTTTCAAAGGCTTGATTGACTTTCTTTTCCATTGGTGTTTTTGGTCTCTGCTTTGGCTCAGTTGTGTGGGACTGTTTCTAAGAAATGGTTTGGATGTTAGAAATGCTGTTGCAGATAATAGCATTAGCATTTAAGTCTAAGGGTGCATGATAAGTATTGTGGTACAAACCCAAGGCATAAAGATGGTCTTTACTCTGCAAAGCAGTCTGCACTGGAGGAGGAGGTGGTGCATGGAGGGGACCGGACCATGAGAATAAATGTGAAGAGTGGGACAACACCAAGAGCCCCAAGAAGTCACAACCCAAATGCTAGCTGCCATTGTCAAGCCTTGGGTAGCAACAGACAGACTTGAAGGAGGCATTTTGAAAAGGAGGAACTATCCTGCAGTGGGAATAATGTGTCATGCTGCTTGCTCCGAAACTGTAATTGGTAAAGGCAACATCCACTGCTTGCAGTGAAGACCCAGTCTGCAGCTGTGCCTTGGTGCAATGAAGAAAGAGCTACCATGAAGGCTGCAAGTCAAGTGACAGGCAAGCAAATGAATTCTGCAGCAGTGCTGGCATGGCGTTAACAGTGGGAACACAAATTTTTGTAGGAGAGAGAAAGCTTTCAACAAGCAAGTTCAAACTGTTTGGGCAGAGAAAGTGACAGATTTTCATCATGTTCAACAGAAGCAGAAGTTCTTTTCTCTAAAATTTGTTCATATGTTTCCCTAGTTTAGAAGGCATTTTATAATTCCTTAAGGCATTCTCTCCTCTAGAATAACACTGTATGCCAAGGAACACATTTAACTGTCTTTATTAAAGCATTTAAGGGAAGTTTCCTACAAAATGGTTACACTTTCCTGCACTTCAAGACAGAGTTTGATGAGAATATAACATCATAAAATGTCATTTTAGCCAGGCAGTTTATGCAATAAATTCCTAATTCTTTAATTCCCTTGGTTGTCTTGAAACCAACATATATACATGCAATCCGTTAGCAACAGTAAGAGACAAAGCATTTTCACATGTATTGCTTGTACGTTGGTACACACTGCTTTACTAACAAAACTGTTGAAATGAGGCAACAAAACTGTTGTGACATTTGGGACAAAATATTTAGACTGTGGAAAACAATGAAACAAAATGCTATGCAGGAAAAAAAATAGACATTTATAGCTGTGCACAATAAGAACAGAACAATTGGATTTGTAACAGAATTCAAAAAATTAGGATTAGTTTATCTTTTTGTAATAAAACCGCACTGTTCTTTTAGAAAAAAATTGGCAAATGATATGGAAAAATTGACATACAAAATTTCATATTAAATCAATGGTTCCGTCTGACTGAACAAAAATTTTTTCTTCAGTGGTCAGGTAACTCTATCCAATTTTGCTATATTTTCCCTGTCAGCATCACTAGTATGAAGTCCGAAATTTATCCATTTCTGTTTATGCTTTTACACTCTGCTGGGGAAGAGTCAACACTGTGTATTCTTTCCTTACCTATTAAAGATGTCTGATGGGGGAGGTGGACATCTGTGTACAGATAATCTGGGTTGGTACCATTTCCTTGACTTTCCAAAGAATATAGCAAAGCCCTTCACCAGGTTGAAATTAGTGTCTCCTAGATTTTTTATAGAAAAATTATTGAAAAGAGATAAAAACTTCTCCCTAAAATCACCAAAGACAAGGATACTCTCTATTAGTGCAGAGGAACTTTGAGAAACAAGTGCACCTCAGATAACCACCGCCTTTCAATTGCTCACTTTACCATCCATACGGGGTCTTTAAGTGGATTTTCTGGATTCCTGTGCCTCACAATACTTTTTTTTACTATATTATGTTAATGTTGTTTTGGAGGGCAATGCATTCTCAGCCTTAACTGTCTTGTTTTTTCCAAGGCTATGTTTAAAGCTGTAAGAAGAAGCAATGGTTATCTCATTTGAAAATCTTACTACTGCTTTCAGAGCAGTAATGGGTATCTCACAGAATCTGGCTACCTTTTTCTTTCCTCATGTGTATTATGATTCATAAAGGAGGATCATATTACTCCTTGAATGGCAGCGCCTGAAGGCACCAACCCGAAGTGTTTGGAATAATGAGATTGTGTCATCAGCACCAGTGTAGAAAAAAACATGGGAAGAAAAATACACCTCTAAATATTTTGATTATTCCTTATGCTAGCACTTCCAAAGAATGTTTCACCTGCACTCACATGTTTTAACTTAACTGATGGAATTTGAGCTAATGTACCCAGGGAGAAGCTGGAATACAAGATGGGGCTGAGGATAAATAGGATCATAGGTCACAAATAAAAGACTTGTAAGTAAAAAAACACCAAAAAAAAGGAGCCAAAAGTCAAGTAGATGTAGTGCTTAGGGAGTTGATTTAGTCATGGTCTTGGAGAGAGTCAAGTTAATGGCTGGACTTGATGATCTTAAGGGTTTTTCCCAACCTAAATGATTCTATGATTCTATAAAAAACACATCTGGATGACATCAGTCAAGGCGACAACTAATCATTCTTTCCAGCAGTGTCCTTGGGTTAACTATCCAAGAGAATGAATCTGGTAATGCCCCTGATTCCGGATGAGAGCAGAGCCTCATTGCACCTGCTCTGACAGTGAAAAGTTGCGTTTGCCAATAGTTGTGCTGGCAGCTGCTCTCACCATGACCCTAACTGGGACTCCTGGGAGACAGGGTTTATGTTATCACTCCTGAACCAGCAGCTTTTGAAGCTGGGACCATAGGGCAGATCCAGAAAAAGCAGGTAGTCTTTATTCCTGTCCTCTTCAAGTTGTCACCCAAAAGTGTCCTTGCAAATTGCCCTTCCATGTTGCAGGAGTGAGGAGCAGTGCTGTGAATCTCTGGAAATGCTGTTTCACCTGCAGAGAAAAATAGGAGCAACCTCCTGCAAAAATAGTCCACTGGTAAAGTGGGAGCCATCTACAAATACAAGGAGAAGTCAGAGTCAGAGGGACAGTTCTGGTGACAAACAGATTGGAGGAAAGAGTCCAAAAGATGAGATGATTTCAAATGCCAGAACAGTCTTTAATTACTCTGGAGAACTAGGCATCACTAAATTAAGATGAAATAAATTATTGTCTGGTCTTGTGAGGCAATTCTTTAACTCATTAAGGTTGTCTTCTTCTCGTTGGCTTAGTCTTTAAAAGATACCTTCCTCTTGTATATAAGAGAACCTTTTTGGCAAGAAGGCTTACTGATGTCAGCGAGCTATCCCTCCCCCATGGGCAACCACGAAATTGTAATTGTTATTTTCCCTTCCACTGCTAGTGGAGGGCTCAACACGCTGTTTGTAATCGATAAACTATGTGAGCAGTGGCTATTCTGCATGGCAAGCCTTATATTTTACAAGTCAGAGTCCAGTTTACTACAGCATCTTTCCTTGGGTTTGATCTCTTCTTCTCTCAGCATGAGAGATCATTCTTTGTCTGCTTTTGCTGAGAAAGAGGGACCTGGGATGGATAATTCAGTGGTAAGGTCTATGAGTTAAACACCCCTCTGTTAGACTTCAGAAGTGAAATCCAGGTGCTGACAGTCTGTCTCAAAGAAATGAAGCACTTCCACAGCAGGAGCTGTGAATTGCTCTAGTGGTCTAATTTGGGAAAAGGAGCGTGAACAGCCTGTATAGATGAAGAGCACTTTTGGGAAGAATTTGTGCAAACAGCGTGTCTACGAGACATCTTGGGTGTACCAGCATAGCAGAGATGTTAAAGAAACAAAAAATGTACAATTAACCTAACTGGACAGATTCAAGAGCAAATAAATTTTTCCTTTTTCTTCACACAAGTTGTGTTTCTAGGTACCTGCTCAATAGGAGGGTGAGATGGGTCACTTGAGCCAATATTTTCAGGAGAGAGCTGATTCTCCAATGGAAAATGTCCAGGAGGAGGGTTTTACATTTAACAGTGCTCCCAGGAAGCATGGCATCCCATGACTTGGGCTGAAGATGGCTGTGCCTGTCAGTTTTTGATTCCTGGGATGGAGAGCCAGCCCTTCCTGGTGCAGGGCACCAAAGCAACATCAAACCTTTCCACAAAAGCGGCGTTTCTGTCTCCTCTAGAGCCCACAAAGTTGTGCCTTGAAGTACTGAGGGTTGAGATGCAATCTTACCACCACTGGAGAGTACTATTTCAACTTCGTTTTCTAAGCTCCCATTAAGGTCCCCTTGACACTTGGTATTAATATGGCTTTGTCAGTCTCCCTCAGCCTCTTCTCTGTTGTGCTGAGCAAAGGGAACAGTGCTGGGCTCTGCTTTGTCAGAGCTGCTGGCCAAGGCCACTGGTTGGTCCTAGAGTTGTTCTGTCCTACCTGTCTGGGCAATATTTGCTGTCTCTTTTCTTAAGGAAATAAAGATGTATTGAGCTGTGTGCATGTTTGCATCTGTCTTTCTGGCTTCCCCTAATGAGTTTTGAGTCTCTGTCCCTGATTCATACAATTTAGACTGAGGAATAAAAGTCTCAATGCAAAAAAAAAAAAAAAAATTCCGCAAGTTTTATTTAAAAAATATCCACATAATACCCTCATGGAAGAAAGACACCACCATGCACTGAAACCTTCTGATGTATCCCATGCGCACTCAGTTGTGAGATGCAATGGTGAGTTTCTCTGAGCCTGATGCTCAAGAGGATATCTGTCCCCTGTTAGCAAGTTTAATAGCTTGTTCAATATCGTACTTAATAATGAAACTAAATTATTAACGATTTCAATAAAGTATTTGATATTAACCAATTAAGATTATGAAGCCTGCGGAAGCAATCAAGTACTTGTTTCTCTCCCATTCTTTTAATAATTTAAAACAAGATAAAATGTATTACATTATTTTTGTCTTATCATTATGATTTTGAATTTATTGCTTAAACCATAGTAGGTTATCATTAGTAGCCTTACATACAGATCTTGATAGACCTCCACATCTATTGTAAGTTTGTAATTCAAGGCTTCAGGTATGCCCTGCAGACTCTTTCCATGGCGTTTTAGTTGTGATGTATCCTGTAATTCTCCAGTGATGTGATACAGTGATTATGTGTGGAAAAGGACTTCATTAATAAAGGTAGTAGCTCTTTTAATAACTGGTTTTGCTCAAATGCCTCCATGTTTTAGAAGCATTGTTAGATTGACATTTATTTGGGATTCATGTCTGATTTCTGAGGAATGACCAGTTCAGTGCCTCGGACAGCATCATGTATGTTCATTGCTTCCAGTCAGGAAGCAACAGATGAAGTCCAGTGACTTCTCTCCCCAGTATTCCCCTTTGGTGATATCCTGAGCAGCATCACTCAGTTCACTGCTTGATGAACTGTATAGCTTGTATTAGAACTGCTTATAAAAGCAATATAATTAGAGCGTAAATAGAAATAATATTGGCAGGTAATACTGATAATCACTAGAATCCATGAGCCTGCGGAATGACTTTTGTTACATGACAGCTGAGTTTAACAGGTGCTTCAGTGCAACACATCCGTTTTTATTAGCAGAGAATAATCCTTACCCCTTGAACTGACAGACCAACTCTGTTAGTCTCCACGTAAATTCAAGTGGTTGAAAGATTGTGATGAAGGAGACTGTACTGTTTACTGCATCACTTGTCCATTACTGTCACACCACAAGTGTACTTCCCTCTTTGTAAAACTACCCAAATGATCTTTTCTCAGGTTAGATCACTGAAATAATCTTCTTTATTTCTAATCTGGGATGATAAGCTTTAATTGAGGTTTTGGGGGTAGGGCTTTCCATTTGCCTGCTGTTACCAGCTACTGGTGATTGTATTGGAATGAAAAGTCTCTAGAGTTAAGCTGTTAATGCCATAAATGATTGATTTATTATCACTCTTTGGAAATGAGTTTGTAATGGGAGGGAACTGAAATCTCTCTGTTGCAGAGTGAGGGGAACAGGTTCTCAGTCAAAAAGAGTAATTAAAAAACCCAAACTAAAACAAAAAAACCCAAAGAAACAAAACAAAAAACCCAACCAAAACCAAAGCCTACAGATGAGGGAGGAATAATGCCAAGCCTTGGTGCAGGCGGCAGAACAGCTCTCAGTGGGGAAGAACGGTCGCCAATCCAAGCGTGGCACAGGAACAGAGGCCCCAGCTGCTCCCTGTGGGAAGGTTTCCGTCCCTCCCTGTTCCCCCAGCATTCCTCTGGTTGGCTGTGCAGGACTGATTGTAATATTCCCATTGATGTCTAAAATGTCATGTTGCTGTTTCAGGTCAGGTGGAAGTGAGGATTTTTGAGGAAGACAAGTTGTTTTCAGAAAAAAACTCCTCAACGTGGAGGAGCTCTTGACTACACAGCCTCCCTCTGCTCAGGGACAGGATGCTCTGGGGACAAGGTTTGCGGAATGAGCTGTATAATCCCGGTCCATATCAACAGCATAAGTTAGAAATGGGCTGCCAATTGCAGCACCTTTCAAAATGAAGGGCTTTTAAAATGCAAAATGCAAGAAATTTATATACAGGAGACTCTAGATTAAAGTATACTTGAAGAAGTAGTTCCACTTAATGCTGAAAAAGCCTTTGGGATACAATCCCATTTCATCCAACCTGTTTGCAAATTAATTATGCTAAGCAGGCTTTTTAATTACATTGCTTGAAGGAAGAGCAGCAGAACATGTAAATTTCATAAGAGAGAAAGCAAAAAGGTTTCCACTGCCAATTATGGAGCTGAATTCGACAAAGGCAACTCTAGCATGACGGGGCAGAGTGTGATTGTTTTAAATGAAGTCTAGAGAAACTCCTGAATTCCTCATTTTTGTTTTTGTAAACGTCCTGCAGTGCTCAATGGTCTCACACTGGGCACGACATTTTTCCAGAGGTTTAAGACTTTCCGTTACGCAGCTTTTGACAGTGACACAACAGCCTGTAGCAAGTTCAAGCACTTGGCTCTTGCTTGGGGTGGGATCCAGGATAATGTTTGACTTACAACACAGTGGGGGTCTGCACGGTGTGCCCAAGTGTTCCTTGTGAGAAAGCCAACCAAAAAGTGCCAGGTACCCCGTGTGTGGCATCCACCACCACCACCATCTAGTGGTGGTTACCTTCCAGCCTGATGGATGGCTGTTCGGAGAATTATCCTGGAAAGTGGGAAAATTCTCACTTCAGGCTATTCTACCTCAGTACATTTCTGCATCGTTTATTTGCTTACTCAGTGAAAACATTCAAAGAAAAAAATTAAGTCTGTTGGGAAGTCTGTCCCTGTATAACAGCTGGAGAGGCCATGTGAATGATCAGTAGAGAATGTAAAATGTGATACAAAAGAGCACTGGTTTTTATAAGGTATTGAATGCAACATACTTGCAAATGTGACTCTTGAATGTCATGTACACAGTTCCAAAAGCAAGTGGAGGAGTTTTAAAAGGAAAATACTTCAAAAAATCCAAACAACCCCCATGACTCCCTTTTTGGCATGTTTCTTATTCTGAGCAGTTTAAACAGCCCTGGTAGTTGTGAAGAAGAAGCATATAAACCCATCATTTTTAATGCTATACTATTTTTTTTGGCACATATTTGATTTGTCATTTTCGCAAACAAATAACCTTCAGACAATCCGGCTATTACACATAAAAGTACTGTGCTTTATGTAATTGCATCAAGAGCACACTGGTCAAGACAGAACACAAAATATCCATGCAAAATGTCCTTAAAATGCTTGAAAAGTCACTCCAGGTTACAAAAGATTGTGCTCAGCTTACTTAACTTTGTCATGGTGGAGTCCAAACTAGGTACACATGGGCACCTCCAGCAACCACCACCTGAGAGGAGAATTCATCCTACCTATTCCAAACATCCACCTGGTTTAAGAACAATCTCCTGTTGGAGGTGACTGCTTCTCTTCAGTCACTGTGGAGGGAAACTTGATAACTAGCTGAGATGGAATACCTGGGTTTGAGACAGATAAAGTGAGATCAATTTTGTCCAAAAACAAAGGTACAGTTATTACAGAAAAAGAAATTTAAAAATCACCATTTACTCTTATGAATCAAAGTTGAATTTTTAAACCTGGCTTTTACTAAAAAAACCCTGCAAAACCAAATAATATTGCTTTTTTAGTTAAACATAGAAATCAGAGCTTTATATTCTGATGTGCAATTGGGAGGATTTGTCTTGCAAGCTGTAAAATAATCTCTTCTCTCATTTCCTGAGGTGAATGTTAGGTATTTTACATGGGCTTTGGAAATCCAGACCTTTCTGTTATTGTAAGGAAAAGGCTTTGAAAAGGCAGCAATAAGGAATCCTCTTTACTCATTGCTTATAGGTGGACCCTTTGTTCCAACCATGCAAATTCCAACTTCACGTTCTCCCCACACCGTCCTTCTCAACTGGGAAGTTGCTGTGGCTCTAGAGGGGGACCCTGGGGTGGGTCAGTGATACGTGGCCAGGCTGTTTCTGCAGCTCCTGGTGTCCTCTGAGAGACAGAGTGGGACCAACCGTGCACATCCTAAATTCCTACTGGACCAAGATGTGAAAACCAGTCCCATATGGGGAAAGACCCATGCTAAGCTGATCCTCTGCACTGTCATGCTCTAGGCTTGTTCGGAGTCTCATTTTTGTGGCCATGGTCTGCTCTCTGCCTTCCCTCCCTGGCTCCATGGCTCCATGTGTCTGCCCTCGCATCCACCGGTCCTGGCTGTGTGCTGCTCTTGTTGGAAGGAGCAGGGAGCAGCCCTGGGCCAGTGTGGGCTGGTGCTGTGCTGGCACTTCCGTGGAACCACCAGCTGGGTAGCTGGCCCTTGGTCTGAGTTCAAGGCAGCAAAGTTACCACAGCTCTCTTTGAACTGATTTTTGTTCTCTTTATCCTCTGTTCACTCTCAAAGATTTATTACCCTTGAGATATATCAGGTTGACATTAATAGGAAATGAAGCTTTTTGTTAAGGGGGTAGAGATCCTCTGTCAATGCCCAGGCAGTCCTTGACCTTCCTGCTTATTCTTTTAACAGCATTGCAGTTCTGCTGATATGTTTTATTTTGCAGATACCACTAGCAATTAAACAAAGACTGCCATCACATCCTACGTGGCGGCCAGACAGCTGTCAGATATTAATGACTGGACTTTGTGATGACCAGAGCTGGATTAAAACTGGTGACCTACATGTGAAAGACTTTGTATCTCATTTCCTCAAGCTATTCGCCCTTAGACTTCTTTGAAATGCAATGCTGTTTTCTGGCTTGCTCTTATTAATCATGTTTACTGGTGTCTGCCTGCTTTAGTCAGTGAAACGTCTAGGATCGATATTTCATGGTCCTCTTTCTTGGAGCACACACAGTTTCTACCCATCCTAATTTTTATTCACTCTGGTTGACCATAAGAGATCTAGAAACTGGATAATGAACCAGAAGTAAGAAGATCAAAGCTTTCTACATCTAGGTCACTACTAATAATCCAGTGGTGGTCATTAGAGCATATGCTTAGCAGCTGATGTAAATTCTTTCAATCCCCTTCCTTGTGGTCACAAAATAAAATGTACTTTTGTTTGATTGGCACTTTTGGTCACTCCAGAGGGTGTTTGGCTAATTAAGAACAAATCTGTGAGCAAGGCACCTATTCAGGACTTGACCCTGGTTTAGTAAGCTGCTTGGTGACTGCTATTGTTTCTCTAAGATGGGAACCAAATAAAGAATCCAGTGTTGAAAAATTAAGATGCTCCAGGCTGTCAGTATAGTTTAGACCCTGCCTTGCCATGTGCTTGCATTCTGGGGGAAGATTGCTGGTGTGGGGGTCCTACAGAAAGCCTGCAGCTGCTGCATGTTTCCAGAGAACACTGAGGAAATAAAGGTTCTAGGCAGAGATCCAAAGCAGGGATGTTGCCAGGGTTCATTCAGCCTGTGTTTCAATCCACTAGCATACAAATTTTCCAGACAGACTGGTTCAGCAATTTAGATGGTCCCACCCCAGCTCCTGGACCAAGCGGGTGGGACACATGAGACACCTCCACGTGTGAAAGGCAGCTCTCTGTGCTGCATAACTGCTGCCAGACACCAAACACCGTGAAGGAACAGAGAAATGCTTTGAATTTTGTCATGCATGCTTTTGGAAGGAGAGTGATGTTATTAGCAGCGAGATTGTCTCCTGAAATGGAAATACATAATTCAGTTTGTGGTTCAGTTAGTTCTATTAAAACTTTGTCTTTATTTCTGCTGTCAAAATATATTTAGAACAAAACCTTCAAGTTGAAGGCAGGAGAGATTAAATTGCTTTTATCTTTTCAAGTTAAACTGAAAAGAGATGATGGGGAAAGGGACTTTTGAAGGTACAGCAGTGCCATAGCCTCCTTACATCTGCTCACCAGGCAGGGCAGGACATGCCCAAAGGATTTTGATGCAAGCTAAGGAACATGGGGGAACCTTCCTTCCAGTGTTGTAACTGTTTCCAGTGAAAATGGTCACTATGTGCAGGGCCCCAAAGCTCTGCCAATTCCCTGAAGCTTTTTGGGATGCTGCCTAGCTTTTAGCAGCCCAGAAGTGTTGAGCAGCAGCAGATGCTGAGACCATACAAAACTGACCCCCCACTGTGGGAGCTCCTGGAAGGTCCTTCATGATTCATACTCTCCCTCACCTTCGGACAATGTTTAAGTAAAGCTGAAAACCTGGCATTAATCAGTGCAGTGGAAAGCAATGAATGGCAGATTATTCAAATGTAAATAACTAAGTAAGTGTCTGGGACTTGTTCAGAAATACAACACAGACATAAAAGCCTCATCTTAGCCAATCAGTTGGCCTTGGCATTTGTTTCTAATGCCTAAAACCAAAACCCACTCTTTCCATGGAGAATTTGGAAGAAGGTCAGATTCATGATCCAAAGTATTTTGAAGCCAAGATCTCACCTGCTTTACATGGAAACTGTAGTTCCTGGGCTTTTCAGAGCAGCCAGAAATTTGCCTGCCCTCTCAGTAGTGTTCTATTTGCTTTCGTGGCTTGAGAGCTGTAGATGATTCAGATGTGATAATTCTTTCCGATATCCAAATTCAAAAAATGCTGTTTCTCATAGTTGTGTTTGGACTTCTCAGTAGTCTTCCTGAGCAGAGTTACGTGCTTCCACAGCACGCAGTGTGAATAACAGGTGGCTCCTCCCAGTGTCTGTATCTTGTATAACTGAAGTCTGTTGTGTAACTGATGTCTGTATGTTGTATAACTGTTTTGCACCAAAACAATGAGCTTTGCACCTTCTGACATCACTCCTGGACGTATTGTTCGTGTGCTGTTTGGCTGCAGCACACGGGCAGCCACCCTGGTGCTCCTGGTACATGTTACACAGCCTGTGCTTCACTAGGGACTCAGTCTGCAAATGCAGGATGATCCTTTATCTGGGAATTTGAATTTTCCTAAAGCCTACTTAAAACAAATTCCATGCTGTTTTCACCTGATAGTCCCAAGCAGATGGATCCAAACAGTAATAAGGTGATAGGGTCAGGTGTAAAAGTTGGTAGATGGCTTATTTTTATGTGATCTCACAAGCTCATTTGTTTTGTTACTTGGCTTTGCAGCTTCTCTGGTGTCCACCCATGTGTGTAGGTTGTGGGATTAGATTGATGCCAGCAGAGCGCTTTGGGATCACTCAGAGTTCTGTAGGTGTGAAAACAGCTCTTTTTAAAATTGAAAACCTGTTATTAAGTACGTATCTTACAAATTGGTATAGCTGGCTAGATCTACAGATTGTTGTCTCTCCTGAGACAATGGGAATGTTGATATCTGTCAGGGGAAAAGCACAAACTGGTTTGCTGTGACTAGAAAATGTACATTGGCCTCTTGTGAAAATAGAGCTCTGCTGCAGCAAGCGAAACAGCCAAGGATATATTTCAGTTGAAAAGTCAACATATTCTGCCACTCTATAATTGTAACTCAGGTTAGTTGTTGCTTTAGACTGACATCTCAGTGTGCTCACAGGACAACACAACCAGATCTTTCCTATTTATGTACACAGGGTTGGAAAAAAACTGCTTTTTTTTTCTCCTTGGCTCTGCAGTCATGCTGGATTTTAGTCACTTCGTGAGCATGCTGAACTGTGCTGTCATTGTATTGCTGTGACAGCTTCACTTGTATTTCAGCTTTATGACAGGTCTCAAACACATGATGCTGTGGCCTCAAATTTGCATCGCACTCAAGCTTCAGCACCACACCATCCCGTTCTCTCCCTGTAATTTCGGATCAGCAGTTGGAATAGGTGGTTGTAGATTGCAGCTATTTATGCATGTTACTGGACATGCAACAGGACTGTCTTGTTCATTGGTAAATCTGGAAGGGCTGTAGGTACATCATCACTTTAAGACAGAATGAGGAAATAGCACTTTATATTTTAAATCTCACTCTTCACTGAGATATTCATGTAGTCAGCCTGTGGTCATGCAGTCCTTCATAACCCCAAGAAATCACAAAGTTTTCACCTGGAATGGGATTTGGGTCATGCCTGCTGTTGGGCTTTATAACCCACCTTAGGATTTATCACCCCACTAAGAGGCAGCATCTCTCTCCATTGAGCAATGAGCGTTGAATTGGTGTTTGTTGGGCTAAATGGGACAAACCATTTCAACACATCAGCTCACAAAAATATTTTTTTGGCAAACAATGCTACCAGAAGAAAAGATGGTGTGTTCCCAGATGAGAGGTATAGGTCTTGTGGCACCAGTTGGATATCAGGACTTTTCCACAGCTGAGAGGGTCAGAAAAGTAGTGAATAAGAGAAGACAGATACAAACATTTTTTAGGGTAGGGGAAAAGTATTGATGCTGACAGTAGGTAGAAATGATTAAATTTGAGACCTTCTCCCTCTGCCAGCGGGGCTTTATTTAGATTGAATTTAGACAATTTTCTTCATGAATAATCCAGACAGCTGTGAAAAATCTACCTTTTTCAGTGCTTGCTTTGAGTATACTCTCACTGTTTCCCAAATGATGAGAGCCAAAACCTTGACACAAGGAGTCTCCAGCTGGCAGACTTCTGTGAAAATATCATTCAGCTCTGGGAGTTTCCAAAGAGTTGGCGGTCTGCTCACATTCTAACAGGAGAGACTGAGCTATTGGAGGTGCAAGCTCTTGCCAATATTTGTGTAGAAAGGAAGAGCAGAGCTACCTCAGAAAGCAGTCTCTGATTGACATTTGTAGATTTCAGAGAATTCTCTCCAGTGTACTTGAACAACCCAAAATACTACTCCTAACTGCTAATGGCATCTTCTTGGGTGTGTGCTTAAAATGTTGAATTTGAGAGTTCTGGAGCTGTGGTTTAGGATTTTGCCTTCTTTCTCATGCTCTATCTCTTCCCAGGGTCATAGTAGATGATGCTGATAAATCTGCCCTGGCAGCTGGACTAGGTATCCTCTGGGCTCCATCCCAGGAGCAGCAAGAAATGCCAGTGTTGTGATTTCTAGTTGGACCCTAGACCCCAGCCTGGAAGATAAGCTTGTCTGTATTTTGACAGCACTACAAAGGATTGGCACCCATTAGCTTGGTAGGCTATTGTTTTTCTTTAGATGTGTCCTGTCCATATTTCAAGTTTCTTCTCTCCAATTGTTTGACAGGGACTAGACACAATTCTCCTGTGTTTCTTGTTCAGTCAGTATTTCTTACTTCCTCAGAGACTGGCTGGTTTGTAGGTCATTTCCTGGGCATATTTCATCCTTAGGTGTTTGGATGTCACTGAGGAAAGATGCAAAGAATTTTGAGATTTCTTTACGAGGAAATCTGGTTGTTACTTTAGTTATGAAGATGTTGCCACCTCTTCATAAAGATCTCATGCTATAAGAAGGGGGAGGCTGCCCTATTTTTATAAGAACATGAACTCCAAAGCAGATGAAATGCCAGCCCTGTCACATTTCTAAATAAGATGTCACATGGTGTCTCTGTGAAACCTGTTGCAATCTAGAGACAGCTGTCATAAGAGTGGTTGTTCATTGAACACCTCTTGCAAATGGGTTATTAAATGTGTAGTCTTTGACCTCTAAAATCTTTTGACGATCACGAAGACTCTAAGATAGGAGTGTGTTGAGAAAGGAATGCAATAGAGGAGGAAGTTCAGAAAAGCCTCCATGCTGGAGGAAAGGCCTACCTGTTACCTCTGTGGTAATAGCAAATAATTGAGAGAATGCTTTCTTGTTTAATTCTCATCTTCTTGTGACTTTGGTTTTGATAGTTTTCATTTGTTTGAGAATTTAACACCTTCCTATAATTAATTCATTATATTTTATCCTTAATTACATCTTGTATGAAATGTGAGTCCGCCAAGTAAGTGTAAAATGTACGTTGTTGCTGTGCATCTAGAAACAGCTTGTCTCTAGAGAGCATAATACGCAGTCAGCTCACAGAGGAGAGATGAAAGAACTCGTGAAAGTCAGGAACCGGGCTGTATCCCCCAGCTGTAAACTTTAAAAGGACGCTTTGGGAACTGGCTTCACCAAGAACAGTGTTCCTGGGAGGCTCCCTCTTCGCAAGCATAAACCAGAATCCTTTTGGAAAGCAGTTGGTAGTGTAATAGGTTGGCCATGATTACACAGTTTATTGTTCAGCCATTAATGTCTATACAGCTTTTTAATCATCTTTATTGACTGGGGAACAAGAGTACTAACGATGATACAGTGAGCTGCTCTCACAAGATAAGAGAGTGAACTTCTCCAAAGGCACATATGAGTAACCAAACCTCCTTTGAGTTCTCACCCCAATACTGAACTCCTTTTTTGCCATCTTGTGTTCCTGTGTGCTTGCTAAGGACTGAGTAGCTGTTGTTGTGTATTCATGAAACCCTAGAATCTGATTCATTTAGCATGTTTACCAGAATAGTTGGAGGGAGTGGGGAGTGGGAACTCAAATCTATTACTCATATTCATTAATCTGCATGGAAAAGTAAAAGTTGCTCCCCAGTGTGAGATAGTTACCATAATTATAGTGCTGGGCAGTTCAAATTGCATCCCTCTACATTTTTGAGCATGTTTTTGAGGTGATGTTTATTAATGGGAAACATTGATTATGATACATCCCTCTATAAATAGATCTTGTATTTCGCTACTTGCAATTTCATTTAGTTGGACTTCCAGGTTTTTAGAGATTTTTTTTTTTATAGCTGGTGGGAAAAATTCATATAGGTCTGATTTTGAAATGAAATTTCATTCACCACACCAGTGAAGATGTCAGTTTTACATTTGTCAGGTTCAGAATTTTATGCACACCTGAAGTGGTGCAGCGATCTTTGGCTGGTCTGGTGCACAGGGGGAAACTTAATCCAAAGGAAAACATGTAGCTACACTAAGCTACTGTGATAAATAAAGCAGCAAAGTACCAACATCAGGGGAGTGCATTGCTTAAGTGCTTTTTGTTGTGCCTTCCTTTCAGATGACTCCTAATTATGTTATTGAAACTTCAATCACTGTAATGATGTCAAATAGTGCATGCAATGAGATATTCTGGTGTTGGAAGAATGGGCATGGATAGTAGCTTTCTTTTAAGTATGCATATTGATGCTTTTTTTGTGAGTATTTCTCACTTTTTCAAAAAAGATAATTTTTAATTAAAGGTAACTCATTCTCTGCAGATTTTAGAACTTGTTTTATACTATCCCTTTTTATGATCTTACTGCATTCTAGTGTTAAGTTTTTTGCATGCTAAATATCTGAATATTTATAAGATCTTGAAAGAACCAAGTGGCAGGTGTGCCCATAGCTGGCTGACTTTTCTGTAATAGAAGAGGTTACTCATAGTTTTTTTTGCATCATTGGTAGTTTAATCATGGGGAAAAGGAGCTGAAATTCAAAGTTACCATGCACTGAAAGATTTAAGGTCACATCAGCAGGCAAATGCAGGAGAGGAGGCAATCTTGCCTCTCACTTGCAGTGCTCTAAGTCAAAAAGCAGCATGTTCCGGTTTATAGTAATATGTTTATGGATTTCCATAAAATGAGCCCTTGTGATTGTGTCTGATATCTGGAAGAGTGGATAAACTCATTGAAACCCGCTGGAAGCTGATAATACAAAGTTACCCCACTGAGGAAACAGAATCTGTGGGTAATTTTCCATCTCTGAAGACCCAGTTCATGGAATATCACAAAAATCTGCATCCCCCAAGAGTTGATCGGAGTTGATTGGGATGAAATCTGGGAGGAACTCTACTCTGTGGGATGATACTGTGTTCTTTAGCTGCCCTCTTCCCCAAAAATGAGACACCTTTGGGAACCATCTAGTACTGAGTATCACTAGTATCCGTATCCATATTTTGTCTCCATTGGCTGAGCACAGCCAGTACCAGCACAGCAACAGCCTGTTCAGGGAGATGTCATCTCTGTGGGAAAGCAGTTATCCATATGACCCACAGGGAGGTTTTCTACGTTTTCTTCTACAGAGAGAAAAGAACACAACTGACAGAAAAAATAAATTGTATATGATGAGGATTTTCCCTTCTTGCACCATTTTAGACAAGGAACCAAAGTGTGAGGCTCCTTTTCATGATTCCAGACATCCTTTGAGAGTCTTTGTTCCAGACCCCTTCCCCCTAGGGACTCTGTTCTGTGAGGCTAAAGCCAAAGAGGCAGTGTACCTGAGAGGTGTCATTGCTTGAATACCTGGGGTTTGTTCTAGACCTGCCTGTACAGCTTCTGAATTCCCAGAACATGACACAATGGGTTGTGCCATTCCTGTCTTCTTTCCCACCCTTGTGAAAATCTTTTCAAGTCACAAATAAAAGTCTTCCAGCCTCCGTGCACTGTTTTTTCCTCTTTCTTACATGTTGAGCTTTAGGTGTTATCAAATGCTGCTCAACCGAGATTCCTAGATACTGTGACTGTAATAACAGCAATAAGAATAGTTATCCATGTGGAACTGCAAATATGCACAACACTTCACGTAAATAAGGCTGGGGTTTTTTAAACATCAATGAGTTCAACAGTATTGTCCCATTTCTAGACAAGAACTGATTTACCCCACCCCCTTGATGTATGTCTCTATATATCTATAGATATACAGATATAGATTCTCTAGGTGTATATATGTTTAGATGCATGATCCCTTGTGCCAGAATGCTGATATTTCAAGGTTTTTATATCCTGTTGGGCTTGTAAGTCTTGGCACTGACCTTTGAAAGGTTTTATGTTATTTGAGAAGGATAGATGTGGAGGAAAATACATTATCTTGGAAAGCTGTCTTCTTAAAACTGCACTGTGGTAAAAGAATCTGGTTTTTATTATTAGTCTCCATAAGAACAGAATTGGAAGGGTTACAGAGGGATGGATCTCAGAGGTAAGGCTGTACAGAATTTTCAGAAGGCTACCTGAAAACCTATCTGCTCTCAGCTTCATTGCAGAAGAAAAGCTTTGAGACATACCTTGCAGCAGTTAGAAATGCAGGCTTGATTTTAAATAGTTCAAAACCTCATTTCTGCACAGTTCCTCTGTGAGTTACTGGATTGCTTTCAAACTCAGCACTGAAAATAAAAGTTAATAGGATATGCCTAGGGACAACAGGGAAAAACAACCACACCAAGTTGTTGCCCACCTGCCTCTTCTCTATTACATCAACTCTTGCTGCTATTGCTGCCATCCTTCCCAACTCTCCCCTTTGACTTTGGGGTCTGTTCCATTCCCTTACCTCTTCTCCATTTTGGGAAGTATCAGTTCTTTGATAGGCCCAGCTACAGCCATTTTCCTTCTCTTTCTGCATTTCCTTTCTGCAGTACTGGGCTATAACAACTCCACATGTGGAGGAATTTTAGGAGGACATATTACATAAGTATATGAGACAGTCTGATATTTCAGGCACAAGTATTTTTTCTGCAGTTCCATCTGTATATTCATGAGATGGTTGTCTCAGACGTTAGTGACTCGTGTTTCAAATCCCTTTTTGGCTGGAAATGGCACTTACTGATGCTTCTATAGTCCTGTTCTTTTGGGAAATTTGCACTAAGGACTTCACAACACAGCAGGCATAGCATTCAAGTTAATACTCTGAACCTTTGGAACTAAAACACACTGGGAAAATAAAGTCTCTTACAGAAATGAAAAGAAGTCAGATGTTCTTTACTGGGGGGAGAAAAAAAAGGTGGGAAAAAAAAGGGTATGTCCCAGTGTAGCCTCTGTTTGGTATGTTCCCAGATTCCTAGGGAGATAACATGGTGTCAGGAAAAAGGAAGCTATAATTAGGCTGGGACATAGCCACAATACAGCAGGATCCTGATGGCCCTGTGCTGTTGCTGACCTTAGGGTAGTGGAAGACTGTGCCAAACTTAAAATAAATAAAGTGTTCCAGTGCTGCTGCTCAGTTAAGGAAGATCAAAGAGAAATAACATTTAATCAGTGGTAGTTGTGGCGTTAAGCGCTAGCAATACTAATTGTTTTGATGAGAATTCTCCCTGAAGATTTTTTTTTTCATTACCACTGAGTAATAGCTGAGCTGCTAGTGTATTGACCTATGGCACTACCACAGCTCAATTAAGTTTCTTATTGTCCAAATCTAATCAGAGAAAAGCTGGGATTGAAAATCGATTCATTTCCTGCTAGTTAATGACTAATTCCCCACAAATGTGAATATAAAGATTAACTTTTCAGGTTGAATTTTTTTTTTTTTTTAGAGGTAGACTCTGCCAGATGGGTGTTTGTGAAGAAGAAGCATGGCTTCTCTTTTCCCACTCATCTTCCTCCAATCTCTTGGCCTATTCTTGCTTTTTACAGAGTCTTCTTTTATCTTAGCCTGTGCTTGTTCTCTGTTCTCTTAACTCATGTCTCACAAAATTGCAAGGAGCTGGTATTGATAATTCATGGTCAGCTCTTAAATTCTCAAATATTTCTTCTCCATATTCTTCAAATGAGCATTTCTATGGTGGCCAAAACCACCTGCAAAACAGAGCAGCATAGTCCTCAACCATAATGTAAGGGCTAGTCACAGTCCTTGGAGGTCTGGGTGAGACACAAACTCCTTGTTGATCCCACTTCAGCATGTACAAGTTGTGACTTTTCCTGGTGAACAGAAGAACTTACATTTCTTGGCTCATCTAAATATTTCTTCTTTATTTAAAGAACCGACAGCTGTTTATAAGCCTTCCCAACGTGTCTATGCATGCACACGTGTTCACAGCATTAAAGCTACTGAGCAGAGACATGAGCAAACATCCATGAGGTTTGGCAGCTCTCCCCAGCTCTTGCCAGCTCTGTGACTTCCACTGATGCAGCATCTGAAACCATCACAAATATTTTTTTATATTTATCCTCCCAGTGCACCTTTGAGGTGGGGACAGCTCAGATTTACACATGGAGAACTGAGTCCTGGGTCTAAGGAGACAATTAGACTCTGGTCTTGGGTAGTTCACAAGATTATCTTCTCCAGAGGCTCAGCCCCATGGCTTAGCTGCTGCTGGACTACAGCCCCACAGCTGTGGATGGTGCCCACTCCTTGGGACCCTCTGGCAGGTTAACGCTGGGTGGCTGGAGGCGGTTTCCTAGGTGGGATATTTCTGCCTTGCACTGCAGATGTGCTGGAGAGTGCAGCAGTCAGATCTCTTCCAGAACAAGGACAGATGTGTGGCTATGTCTTTGTGCTGGCCTGGTTATACCCTTGTTACTTGAGTTTTCATTTTTTTTACAAAGAGGTGGTGGCAGGGCCAGACTGCAGCCCTGCAGATCAGCCTGGTACCGGAGTGGCACAGCCTTCCTGACAGGTCCCAAAAGTCACAGCCTGGACACCCCTTCCCCTTCTCATGCCTTAACACATGAAGTGTGAGAGTACAGGGCATTGTAGTAAATTTCCACTGTTTTTTTTTTTTTAAAGGAGATAGCTCAAGTGTAATCTTTTTTCTTATCAACTCCTGTGTTTGTGCTGCTGGCAGGAACCCAGAACTTCATCTTCTTGGAGAAGTCGCAAGGAGCAGCCTGCTCCCCATCATCATAGGCATCCTCCCCAGTGACCTCGGTTTGAGGAGCTGTAAGACCAGGCTAGACCCACAGCTATCAGCATCTGGGTTCAACTTTAAGAGATCTGCTATTGAAAAATACCTGTCTGAGCTTCCCAAAGCAGCCAAACTTTCTGATTCTGAAAGTGCTTGTGTTCTCCGCTTAATGTGGATGCCTGGCAGACTTATAAAATAAAACTCTAATAAAGTAAATAAGAAGGGCAAGTAACTGCTTCCTAAAGCATAACAGCATCAATTGTTTAAGATTTTTCCCACAAGAGCCAACTGCTTGGCTTGTTTTTATGTGCTGGCCCTTGACAATGCTTGTGCTGCTCCTCACACTGGCTGTGCCCCCTCCTACCCTTTGCTTCAGCTCTCAGCAGAGCTGGTAGTGCCGAGCCCCAAATGGGGCATCTCCTCTGACAGGGGAACAGCAGCTCCTTCTTCCATCTTCTCCAAGGCTGGGATACAGAAGCCCTGTGCCATCCCCTGCTTCCCACCTCCTGTTCTGTGCTGCAGCTCCCACGCCGGCTCTGGAAGCTGTGACCTTACATCAGTGGCCAAGCTGTCACCTGAGGTGTCTAGGCAGTGTGCCCTGCTTTCTGTACACTACTGAAATTCTGGTTTTCTCTATTTTATAGCAGAATTTTCCTTTTGGAAATGCATCTCAATATCCCATGATAAAACATCACATGGAAAACAAAGCACCACTCAGGCCAGTCTGTAGGTTTGCTCTACCCCATCCTTTTAAGGATGGAGAGACCCTTCTGTTTCCCAACCCCTCCTCATCACTGGGGAATTTAGGGAAGCTGATTTTGCATTTTTTTCTTAATGTTTTAGCCATATGCTAAAATTTTAGCCATATGCTTTAGCATATGGTTTATGCTTTTGCAATAATTCCCTCCCAAAGATGATCTGAATGAATTGATGACTGAGTTGCCTGTGAACAGCATCACTTCAAAGAGGCTAAAGCAGCTGCAGCCAAGCAGATACATATTGCCAGGCATTTGATCAGTTTCCCCGAGAGTCAGGTACAATTTTTAGGTGTTATTTGCTAGATGTTCTGATTCCAGGACTGTTTGAATGCCCCACACACACCAGAAAGATGTCCAGAGACACACTGGGAGCTAAAAATCTGCAAGACAATCCTCCTGTACAAAATTTAGAAGCAGATTAAGGGCATTTTTTTAATCTTACTGTTTCCCTTCCTAATTGGCAGTTGACTGTAGAGGTAACACTTTGTTCACATCCCAGCATGTTGATCTAACTGGTTAGAAAATACACAGACCAAGCAAGAGGTGGATCCTAGAATGGTTTTTGGGTTGAAAGGGGCCTTAAAGATCACCTCGTTCCAACCTCCTGGCATGGGCAGGGACACCCGTCTCTAGACCAGGGAGACCTTTCACTGGATGAGACTAGAGAAGCAGAAACAAAGGAATGAACAGTGTTGGGTCACCCATGGAACTGGCTGGTATAGTTTGTCTTGATTTTTGGATGAAAAGGGTAAATTGGGAGACAATGTTGGTACATGGAGTGCCCTTTTCAGTGCTAGGCTCTTGCTTTCATATGTAGATGGATCACCTGGTCAAGGGTTTGCAGAGAACACTGAAGGCTGAAGGTGTTTTCACAACTGGTGAAAATCCCAGTTGTGTTTCTTTACTTTTTTCTGAAGTATTCACTGAGCTCATGCCAGAGGCAGACTAAACCACCCTCCTCATACTCCCTCTGACAAAAAATGGGTGTTTGTCTTCTAGAGATGCCTGTCTCTCATTGCCACTTGGCTTAGACTGCTCTGCAAGTAGTTAAAGTCTGTGCCTTTATACTTTTCTAAGACCTCACTGTGTTTTAATAGTCAAAATATGTTTTACCAGAGCTGGCTGCTTTTGCTCTGTAATTGTTTTAGTTTTCTTTTACTTCATGCCTTATTTAAGAATAGTTTCAAAACAGGCCAATGGAAATCTTCAAGTAGGTTTTTAAACAAGTTTTGACAATGTTTTTCAGTTGTTCTGAGCTAAAAATAATACAAATCAGCAGGTACAGACTGGAGAACAGTGTCTTCAGTCCCTAAAGGACCTTTTACTACATTTGCTCCCTACAGGAAGACAAATAGAAAATAAAATTAAGAAAAAGGTAACAGTTCCATATGAGGCTGTAAAGGCCAAGGCTTAGCTCTGAGCAGTGCTACTGTCTTCTTCACCTCAGAAGAGAAAAAATCATGGTCTTGCCTGTGATTAAGAAAAATTAAAAGGATGTTTTTCTCCCTGCTACATGTGGCTAATGGTGTGACCAGCAAAGAGGTAGTCACAGCTTGCTGATGCTCCTCCAGTGGGAGACTGAAAAATATGTTCCAGAATAACTTAAAAATGGCCTTCAGCCTCTCCAGCCACTGACCCATCCTAATTCCTTGCTTTGTTCTTGGATTCTGACATGTTTTTGGGTGTCTGACACTTCTCTGCCTTTTGTGTGGGTGTGCTTTTTCATTGCAATTTAGTTCTTTGGTCTCACCAGTATGTTTGCACCATTTCTGTATTTTGTTTTTCTGGGCAGTGAAAAGAACAGTCCCAGTTCCTTCCAGCTATTTATCTTTCTTTCATAGACACTGTAGAGTGACAGTCACAGGAACAGAGATCAGGCAGCATCCTCAGCAGCAGTCGGCTCTGAGCAAAACTACTTGGAAGACTGTAAAATTTTGAAGTATTTTGTTCTGTAACACGCACGTCACGGCATAGTCATCAGTATGGATTTACAAAGCAAAAGATTTGTCTTTTCAGCTTTGAACAGCCAGCAGACTCTCAAGAATAAAAGGTGGGGGACATGGAATTCATGGTGGAATACAAGCCATGAGAGCCATTCCTTAACCTCTCAGCAGTGGACTGGAGAAGTGCACTTTCACCTACACATACACATAAAATTAAATAGCACCTATGTTAACATTTGCAGCTGGGACAGGAGTTGGAGTGGGAAGTAGATCATGGAGAAGAGGAAGCAATGAGGATTATACCTGCAAATAATGTTCAGGTTTTGGATAACATTCACAAACTTTATTCTGACCCTGAATGCTGGGCTGTGAGCCCAAGGAGCCTTCCCATGGAAGGAGCTCTCCTCGCTTTGACAAAAGGTTGAGGTTGTCACTAGACAAAAATTGAGCAAGGTCTGGTAACTTGCAGTCACTGCAATTCTGAATTGTATCAGAGAACCCAAATATCTTTGTATCTGTTGATGAGCCCAATCAAGACCATATTTAAAGGCCGGAGAGCAAAAAGTACAGAAAGAGCTGCAGCAGTACCTCGAGGTATTTACACCTCCATCAGTTTTGATTATCAGAACAGAATCAGGGCCTGGGTTGAGTACAGGACAGAAGTTTCATTTTCAGGAGCAGAAAATACCAAACGCTCTTTCAGCTATTGGAGAAGGGGTGTAGAAGCAGTGGGCAGATGCTGACCCTTACAAGGCCAAGTGAGAAAATCACAGCTTTAACAGAGATGTTAACTTGAATAAATTACCACTGGAGTGGGTATGGCATCTTGCTCACTCGATGCCTCCACAACATGTTCAAATATCTTCCCAACAAGATACCTGGGAAGTGAAACAGACATGTTTGATACCTCTTCTGGGATTATACAGCAGTTTGTACCCTTTAGGAGTAGTTCACAACAAGGAAATATTGTGAATGGATGGAGCTGGGCAAAATTTGACCCTGCTCTCTCTTTTGGGATGAAAAGGAGGATTTTGCAATGACTGTAATGCCACTGAGCCAGAGGAGCAATCGTAGCAGTCCTCTTCAGGAATGCAAATGTTATCTACAATGGTGTCTGAAAAGTTGATACCAGGGAAAACAGAAAGTTGAAAGGAGACTTTCAGGTTGGGACCCCTGTGGCAACACAGCAGTGGCTCCTGACATGACCCACATGGCCACATAGTGCAAGCAGCTGGCTGAGTTCTAAGTTTTGCATTTTTAAGGCAAGACACAGCTCTGGATGGGGAAATGGAAAATTGTAAAATGCAGCTCTACTCCAGCTGCCACTGCAGACTTTCCTTCAAACTTACATTATAAATGCAGTACTTACTAAGAACTGGAATTTTAGAAAGCACAAAATAAGATGGCTCTCATATGGGGAGTAATGCACGTTTATATTTTAGGAGCAGGAAAGCCTCCATGAAATTGTGCTGGGAATATAGAAACAAACATTGTTGGTGCATGGTCCCAGCACTGCAAAAGGACTTCAGCACTGGTTTAAAACTCCCTTTCTTCAGGGGTGTGATTTCTTGAGTCTGGCCCACAGAAAGAACAACTACGGGCTTGAATGTCTTAAACCATATATTCTTGAGGGGAAAATATATCAGCGGAAAACCTACATGTTATGGTCATTTAAAATATTCTGTTAAGCTACAGTCAATTGCAGTGTTCACGGAGGGATATTAGGGTATTAAACATGAAAAGCTTTGCACTGGATTGTTTAACTGAATCTGTGTTCTCATCTTATGTACTTGAATTTTGGTTGGCAGAACGGAACATATGTTCATGTGGGTTTTTTATGTTACGTGTGGACTGGTTTTTTTTAAATAAATGAAGTTATATAACAACAATCCCACACATACACTTGGTTGCAACATGACAAGGGCTGGTTAAAATCCTCTTAGAATGCACCCTGGCTGCTGTATTTCATAGTCAGAGAATATTACACACAACCTGCCATTTACACCCAACATTCATCTAGTTAATTTAGCTTTAAAGTAGCATTATATATATTTGCAATATAGCTTGTGGAAACCTGAGAGATTTTTGTAGAAGTAAGTTTTTAATAACCATTCCAGTGTAACTGTTAGGGAACCTTACATTGCAGATCCTCAGTTTCCCACAAAGCTCACCAGTCACTCTTCATAAAAGTCTCACTTTGGTGTTTTGCAGGCAGGTGTATAGCTTTCTCCTTTGCATTAACACAGTTCTATATATTATTTTATTTTGCAGTTCTTTCCATATGGAGATGCCTCAAAGTTTGCCCAGCACGCCTTCCGAACCTTTGATAAAAACGGAGATGGGACCATCGACTTCAGAGAGTTCATTTGTGCCCTGTCCATCACCTCACGAGGCAGTTTTGAGCAAAAGCTGAACTGGGCCTTCAACATGTACGACTTGGATGGTGATGGTAAAATTACAAGAGTGGAAATGCTGGAAATTATAGAGGTGAGATCAATGTGACACTCAAAAACATCACAACATTAATAAAATTTAATTCCTTGTTCACACAGACTTTAGATTTTAGGCTCACCAGAGGCTGTACGGTACATTAAATGCACATTACACACATTAATCCTGCACTGACTGGTGCCCAAGTGGTACAAGCACACTAACATGTTAATAGATGTAATCTTGGAGAATTGCAGGGAGTACATATGTGCATATAAGCTTTTAAACATCCAGAGATTCTTTTCCCTGATGAATGGATTAACCATAAGAACAGCCCAGCACAGGATTTCCAAAGCCCATCTGAAAGTCACTTGACACCCATGAAATTATTGGACTGTAGCTCAAATAGCTGAAGCCTTACTGGAGATTAACTTCAGATGATTACAGAAATTTACAGGGATAACAACACGCTATTTTAAGTGAGCTCTCACAGATGGGCTTTAAGATGACCACAACATATAAGAGGAAGGATAAAGTTTACCACCTTCGTCATCTGCCGGCAACTTGCCACGGTACCTAATACCATATTGAGCCCACATGTACACACCGAAACCTATTTAAAGGTGATGATTTCTAAAACTAATTATTCAGAATTTATGTGAATTATGTCAACTAAACAGTTGATCCAGAGTGTAAGTTACAAGAGTTTTACATTGTAAATCAGGAAGCCAAAGAAATTTATTCCAGGATGCAGAATGTAACCATCAAAATAAACCTACACCTAAAGAAAGTTAAATATATTCTTCCTTGTTTTATATATCTGGACATTGGATTCTAAGAAAGAAAAAGCAAAAAAACTCAAAAAAAATCTTTAGAGAAACTTGCAATCATTTTATTGTTAGAACGTATTTCCAGAATTTGATCACATCAAAAAATTAAATTGAATTTCATGTTGAATTTTCCATTTGGTTTCTTTCCAAAGGCCATCTACAAAATGGTGGGCACTGTGATAATGATGAAAATGAATGAGGATGGTCTGACACCTGAGCAACGGGTAGACAAGATCTTCAGTAAGATGGATAAGAACAAAGACGATCAGATCACACTGGATGAATTCAAAGAAGCTGCAAAGAGTGATCCGTCCATTGTATTACTCCTGCAGTGTGACATTCAAAAATGAGCTTGTGTACGACGCGTCATAGACTGCACAGAAGTTTAATGTTCCATTCAGTTTGCAGCTATTTCCACACACACAAAAATTTGCTTGGACTACCTATAAATGGACTTGCTTCTTGTGTTTGAAACACTTGTGTGCATGAGAATGTCATTTGCTAAAGAATTTTAAAAGTATATATTATAAAAATAAACTGCCACAACGTGATGTGTGCAATGTCATTTCATAACAATCCTCTTCCTCTGAAGCCTGTGCAGCAGGCCTGTGCTGCAGTGAATTATATTATTTATTGTTCATGTTTTACTGATGCTAGCTCTGTGTCTCCTAGACTGAGTAATGTTAGTGACACTGAATTCCCATGGTAATGTTAACTGTTTATTATAAATCATGTCACCATTCTGCTGTAAAGTAGTACTGGACAGACAGAAGGGAAGAGCTCCTCGGCTCCCAGGTCTGATCCACACGTGCTTGTATTGTCAGTGGATATAAATGTACTTCATTTGCATGCCTTTTAGGTTTGCCTTAATNGTTTTATTGCAAGTTTAAAGGTTTTATTGGAAGTGTATTGATCTTTGCCAGAATTTTCAAAAGCTTCCACAGAGGTTGCAGTATATACGTCCCAAAATAAATTTATAACATTTGACCTTTTCCCCTAATTCTTATTTCATGTCTTCAGCATGGTAATAAAAAAAAAAAAGTTCAGTCTCTTTAATTATCTGTCACTGTACACTGGGAAATATGTATGGCATTACTGAAGCATGAAGAAAACTTCTTTGCACTCACTCACTAGAAGAGTCATATTATACAAACCCAAAACTCGTAGTTCTTATATTTAGGGATGGAGCAGCTGTTGATGCTCTAAGATGCTACTGCTAAGATCTACCACCACACCTACTAGACCTGTGCTGCTTTTTAAGCTGTGCAAGACAAGTACAGTTTATTTGCTTGGCCTAAGCCTGTTTTTTAATGTTTTTCCCTCCTGAAGTAAGGAGGGAAAAACATTAAAAAACCATATGACACTTAACTACTCTGTGTTTAACAGACATGTTAAAAATCGCTACTGATAAATTCACCATGAATGATGATGATAAAGGAGGGATAGTGAGGAGAACCAACTTCTTCCTCAATGCTATGTGCACAAATCAAGTTTCTCTCTCTCCTGTGACAAATTCTGCACAGCCTTGGGAAAGAATGAAGAACTATCAGACTGCAGAAACTGCAGATGGAAACTTTCCTATGCCCCATTTTACTGATGCTTTAAACAGTTGGTTGCTTGCTGGATTGAAAGAAAAAAAAAAGCAATCTGAACATCTTACAATTGCATGTTTGATATTTCTTCCTTACATAATGAAGAATTGAGAACGTACTTTTAATAGCTAAAAAATCAAACAATAAAACATGACACAAACCAAATCATTCTCTGTATTTTCAAATTTAAAAAGTGAAGCTCATCTTAAAGGGAAAAGAAAACAAGCAACAAAAAACCACTTTACACAGCCTGCTAAGAACTGTTGTAGGGGGGATCACAGAAGTGATTTTTGCCACAACCACAGCCATCCTCTCATATTTCAGTTGTTCCATATTCCAAACAAACGGCAAAAGCAGAAATACCAACTACATTTTCTAATACCAGAATTTTACTTTGACTACACAGGTAATAGTCTTAGCAAATTAGGGAGGGGTGTACTTCATGCATTTGGCTGTAACTTAAAACACACATTCTAGAAATTACATACTTCTAAGAATCATATGCCCACATTGAAAACTTCTCAGATTTTATGCCTAGGTTTACATATATGAGAAGCAATCTCTCATTCTGTGTTTCCCTGCCCTTTGAATTTATGTAGCTGAACAGGCTCCATTTACTTTAGTGCAGCATTAAGCAGTGCACTGCCATCCAAAATGGCCAACAACTCAAACACAGTCAAACTCAAAAACATAATATCAGTACTGCAATCTTCTCTCTAGGCAGCCACTATAGTAAACTCTCTATTTAAAGAACCAAGAATATGATTGTTTTGAGACCTTAGTAGGATCACTGCAAAAATAAGTGCATCCATGCAAGGGCTTCAGTAATTGTTTATTCAGAATTCATCCTCCACCATGAAAATATGCTTATAATAATTATACAGTCAGGAACACATCTTCATCAAGTACAGGGTAGATTAGAATAGGTACAATGTACTGATTTGAACCAAAGACCAGAATTGTTGCCACCTCCTCCAATATTTCAAGTAAGTCTATAAAAAACCTGGGAGAAAGCTGAAGTGTTAGCTCAGTAGGAATGCACTAATTTCCTTAAGCTCTTTTCTCCACACAACTCATTATAGAAGTACTAATGAAGATAAATGCTTTACTCTTTCCTGCCTCTGTACTCTTGCCTTTTTTTTTTTGGATGCTGAAGAAAATCGGGAGGAAATAATGCAATGCCATTCTATCATCTCATACTGTAAAAGGGTCTGAATCATACTCCAACTTCATCATAAATTATTTAGTCAAGCTAAACATGTGGCTCATGATCATGTCCTACAATCAAAGAATGGTTTGGGTTGG